>JABUQX010051317.1:0-15000 GCA_015478945.1 Trachelipus rathkii
TATTATTATTATATTAATATTAATTTAATTTAATTATTATTATATTTATAATTATATTATTTATATTATTTAATAATTATATAATTATTTTATTATTATTATTATTATTATATCTAATTATTAAATTATATTATTTAATTATATTATATTATATATTATCAATTATTTATCATATATATTGTATTAATATTATTATTATAAATTATATTAATATATTATTTTAATATATTATGAATATTATTATTGATTTAGTATCTAACATATCCTTAGCCCTTCACCAAATGATGTATAATCCTGCTTATCGACATTTTGAATATATTATTTATATATAATATATTATTATAATAATTATTATTTATATTATTTATTCTTAATGTTATATAATAATATTTTAATTATATAGTATTATATTATATATTTAATATTATATATTTATATAATTATTATATTATATTATGTAATTATTTATTATTAATATATTATAATATATTATATATAATATGTATTATGATTATTAATAGTTATTATAATTTATACACTTATTATTTTATTTATGTATATATATTATATATATTATTTATATATATTATATTTAATATTTATACATTATATATTATAATTTTAATTATTAATTATTAATTATCTAATTATTTATATATATTAAATTATAGATTTATATTATATTATTATTATTATATTTCAAATTAACATTATTTTATTATATATTATATTATATAATTTATATATATAATATATATTTAATTTATTTATAATTATATTATAATTATTTAATGCGGTATAAATCTTATTAAAGTTATCAAGTGAATAGGTAAATTAAAACATTTAATCTTTGTTAATTTTAATTTTATCAATATTAAATTGTTAAATTTTCTCATATAATTATTTAATTATCTAATATATTTATAATTTATATATAATTTGTATTATTATATAATATTATCTATTTATAATATAATAATTATATATATATATTATATATATATTTATATTATTTAATTATTATTTATTTAATTATTATAATTATATTATTCATATTAGATTATAAAAGCTTGCCAGCGGTCTTTATAATATATTATTATTATGATTATATAATATTTAATGTGTATCTGTAATATCAGACAATAGTATTTTCTATTTTAATATTATTATGCTATATATAATTATTGAATTTTATATATAATGTAGTAAGTTAAATAATATATTATAAAGTTGTATTAATTAATAATATAATTTATTATTTTAAGTATATATTATTATTTTAGTATTTATTATAAATTTAGATTTATAATGTATTAATTTTAATATATATTCGAGGTGCGTAGCCAGGGGGTTGAGGCTGATGTGATGGGGTGCTTGAGAGAAGTGATTTTAGCAAATGATTTTAAATGATTTTAAATGATTTTAAGTGATTAGTTAAATGATTTTTAATGATTTTAATGATTATTATTATGATTTTATTGATTTTAATGATTTTAATGATTTAATGATATTTTAAATGATTTTTAAATGATTTTAACTATTTTCAATAATTTTAATATTTTAATGTTTTATGATTTTAGTTCTAATGATTTGTATGATTTTTAATAAATTTTGAAGATTTTAAGGATGCGAATGAATTAAGGATAATTCAAAGATTACATTGAATTTTATTAACCTGACTTTAATACGCTCTTTAAAGGCTTCTATTGTTTCAATTGAATTGTATTAATAAAACATTAAATAATTTTAATCTTAAATTTAAAGTTTTTAAATGATTTTAAGACACCAAAATTGAGTTTAAGTGATTTTAATGATTTTAATGATTTTAATTGAGGTTTTTAAGGAGCTTATGAAAATGGAGTCTGGCAAAAATTATTTTAATAATATTTAAAAGATTGAACTCATAGTTAAAATCATTTTCAGTGAAATTAATTATTTTAATATTTTAAAATATTTTCCACTTGAATTAATTTAATGATTTGGAAAAAAATTTATAGGTAATGTCAAAATGATTCAAATAATTTAGTAATTACATTACTTCTTTTATAAGTAATTTTAATTATTGTTAATATTATTTTAATTATTTTAAATTATTTTAATTAATTTTAATTATTTTTTATTATTTTAATTATTTTTAATATAAATAAAGAAAAATATAAAAAAAATAATTAAAAATAATTAAAAGTCATTAAAAATAAGTAAAATAATTAAAATAAAGTGCAAAAAATAAATTAAAATCATTATCACAATTCCGACTATCTAAATTCCTATAGAGAAACTTTTATAATTAAAATTTATTTAATTCCGTAATAATATTTAAAATATTGAAAGAAATTTTTTTTTTAAAGAAATTTTATAATATAAGGATATAATTTAAAACCTTGAACGTGTGCTTCTGTTCAATCAAAATCTTATTACAAAAATCATCACGAAAAATCATTATAAAATCATTATAAATAATCAATTAATAATCTTAAAATCATTAAAAATCTATTATAAAATGATCTCAAATAAAAATTACAATTAAAATATTAGTACATTAAATATTCTATAATTATAAGATATTGCTATAAAAATCATTTAAATCAATAAATATACATTACATTAAGAATTTTAAATATTTTAAATTTAATTAAAATCATTTAAAATTTATATCCTAATCAATTATTTATATCCTAAAATTAAAATCTTTTATAACATTATTTATAATAAAAGATTAAATTAAATATATCGGAATCTAAATCATTATATATAACACATTATAAATTATTTAAATAAACATTATTATAATAATTAATATCATTAAAATCAATCGATTATTTTTGCTCAAAATATTTAAAATGAAATAAGATAAACAATATATAAAGAAATAAACTAAAAACTATATTTATTATATTTTTACAAAAAAACAAAAATAATAAATACTATAAACAAGTCTCAGGACTTTCAATATTGATGATAAGCTATCTTTAAAAGAACTCATACATAAACAACTTTGACGATCATCGGGCTCACTAAAACATTGGTGCGATGGGAAAAAAGTTCCAATCTACAACAATCAAACAATCCATTCAATTCTTGGCTCAACTACCTAAAAGCAAACTACATTAAAATCAATTTAATCGTTAAAATCAGTCGATTCGGTTAAATTATTCAATCATTAAAATCATAATTTCGAAACTTTACTTAATACATTTTAACGAATGTTAAACTAAAGATTAGCCCTTCTCAAGTAAGTATATTTATAACTTCATAAATTAACTTTCTGAACTAATAAGTCAGAGTAAAATAATATGTCTGGTAAAACATCAAAATAACGAGAGAAATATAAAAAAAACATCGTATGAATCAAAAAAAAAAGGTTATGAAATAGCATAAAAGTTAATAATACATAATAATCATGATACCACTCTTTTGGAACTGAGATAATAGATCCCCAATAAATATAATAAAAATTTATTTAATTATAACGTAATCAATATCAATAATTTATATATATAAATTAAAGTAATAATTTTTCATTTATATAATAATAATAATATAATATAACTAATATAATAAGAGAAACCTCAATAATAATAACTTAAAATAAAAAAATCTTTTCCGGAAGTAACATCATTTATTGCAAGTATGATAAAATAAATTATGCAGATAGATTAAAGCAAATTAAAATGGAAAGGATTTATAAAGGCAGAAGAAATCAGATATATAATAAGATAAATAATAATAATGAATAATAATTAGATACTAATAATAATAATAATATAAAGTTTAGAAGTTGTAATGAAATAAATAATAACTAATAATAATAATAATAAAATGAATAATAACTAGCAACATGAAAAAAGTTGAATAATAATAACTTAAAAGAGGCTGATAATAATTAAACACATGAATAAAAATATCATAAATATAACATAGAATATATAAATAAGTGAAAATTATGAAGAAATGATGAAGATTAATGTGTAAATTAATAATTCTGAAAATTAAATAAAAGGAATATACATAATAATAATAATAATAATAATAAATAATAATAACATAAATTGATCTGGAGCCGGTAGAATGATTAATATAGTACATAATAATAATAATAATGAAATGGAAAGTAATGATTAATACAAATAATAATAATAAGGAAGATAAATGCATTAATAATTAATAATAATAAATAAGTAATAATAATCTCAGATGAATTCGGGTGAAAATATGCATTAAAAACATTAAAAAATTGTAAGTTTTAAAAAAAGTATAAATATTAAAATCATGAAAAACAAAATCGTAAAAAAAAAATCATGGTAAAATTATCATATAAATCATTAAAATCATTAAAATCATTAAAAATCATTAAAAATCATTAAATTCATTAAAATCATTAAAATCTACATTGAAGATCATTCAACCCAATGGTACCGCAAAAACTCTTAGAAGGAATTTACTAATTATAATAATGTTAATAATTTAGAAGTTTATTACAGTTTATATAATTATTAATTATTATGATTTTAATGATTTTAATGACTCTAATGATTTTAATGATTTATGATTTTAATGATTTAATGATTTTAAATGATTTTAATGATATTTAAATGATTTTAATGATTTTAAATAATCTTCGATAAAGTAGTCATTTTAATGATTTAAAATTTATTTACATCTCCTTTCTAATGAATTTAGAATGTCTTTTAATGATTATATTTATATTATTATTAATAGTATTGATTATATATTAATTATTAATTATTATTATTTAATTATTATTAATTATTATTATTAATTATTATTATTATTTTTATTATAATTAATATGCAATATTAATTTATTATTATTTATTTTATTATTATTATATTTTTATTATTATTATTATATAATAATGTATTTACTTATTAATATTATTATTATTATTATTATTGTTGACCCAATTGGAGGGCTAAATATTTTTGAATTCTGCTAACTGTTGCAGGAAAGGAACACACTTGTAATATTCGTAGTCCTGTATGCAGTAATATTGGGAGCTCTTAGTCAGAAGATAGGATCAAAAATGCTTCGATTAAATCAACTGAATCATCAAAATATAATAGATAAATATTCATGAAGTGAAAAATTGAATATATTAAGAAAAACTTGTATACCAATAATTGAAATCTAACGTTTGCAGAGAGCTATATCGGTTATAATTGGCTCAAGTATGACTCTGGACGTATTTGATATATTCAATCAGCTGAAAATGAGGGAATATTTTAGTGAAGCCATTTTCTTAAGGTTTCGAGCATATAAATGTTTGGTTGACTAGTATTGATAAGACCACTTACCTTATTATCTATCATTGTCCAAAAAATTTCAATGTAATAACGAGTTCATTTAAATATACAGAATGGCCTTAAGAGAGTTCTGTTTAATTAAATATTGCAATAGGAAAATATAGTGGAAGAAGTTTATATAACACATTTTTTATTTCAGTATTAGCTGATGACACAAGGAATATTTTCCAAACGGAAACGTCAAATAAAGTTAGTGTTAAGGTACTGGCGAGATTGGTGTTTGATGGATAGGTGAATACTTTACCCAAGGGCCCTCTTTAACTTCTTCATAGTATTATTAATCAGCTCGTGACTTTAAGGCTAAACATTCATTTGACCGCCTTCACTTAGTGCAAAAAAAAAAATCATATCTCTAAGTAAATAATTGTAAATATTTTCAAAAAATAGGATATAATTTATTAATTATTATTATATATAATTATTATTATATATTAATATATTAAATTTTACTTTAATTAATATATAATTATTATTAAATTATTTTAGTTATATTAAATATTATTTATATATGTAATTATTAATTTAATTATATATTCATAAATATAATTTATTTATATTTTCTATATTTATTAATATTTTAATTATTATAATATATATATATATAATTATATATATATTCTATTATATATTATATTATAATATATTATATTATAATTATTATATTATATATTATATAATAATTTTATATATATTATATTATATATATATATATATATATTTAATTATATATTAATTATATATATAATATATATATAATATATATATATATATATCATATATATATATATATATATTATTATATTATTAATATTATATAATATATATATATTAATTATATATTAATATTATATATATATATATATATTAATATATATTTATAATAGTTATATAAGTACGGAAGGGCTACATATTACCTTTAGCGATGAACTTAGACTTGATTTTATTATTTTTGGCACCTTGAAACTTTTTTAAATTTTAGGTTTTTAATGTTTTAAATCAATTTTAACTTACTTTTTTTTTATCGTGGAGTATATTTTATAATTGGAGTTGTTAAAAAGAGCGTTAAGTTTGTGTTTTTAACTTATTATGATTTTTTCATATTTTTTTAAACTCTCATATTTTGTTGTAAATATTACGATTTTATACTTTTTTTACATATAACCGTTTTAAATTTTTTAGGTTTTAGTGTGTTGAAAAATTTTAACATCTGATTTCTCAAGTTTTGGTTCCGTTTTTTTATATTTGTCTGTTTGTTTGTTTGTGGATTTCTTTAGATATTTTAAAAACAACCAAACAACAGGCGCGGGCTTACTATTGACTTTACTATATCAATCCGTGGCTTCAATCTAACTCTGCAATCTCATGTTGGTAAATACCACCATTCTCGCATAACTCTAACCCTAATCTTTTTGCTATCCTGTTCTGAGCCCAGATGGCTAGGTAATATTGTAATCCTCTAACTCGTTTAATATGTCAACTATAACTTAATTTCAATAATTTTCCGTCTGAAGGGTGGTGGAGTTCGTGCCTATGTAAACATAAACCCTCCTGTAACAAGTCTTAAGAATCTCGAATCTCTAACTTCGATGTTTGTGGCTTAAAATCTTTTCCTTCCTTCTACTACAATAATCTTGTGTTTCATAGCTACTGTTCTCCTAACAGAACAGATTTCACGCATTTTTTGAATATCTTACAACTTCCTCACGAGACTGCTATTATCTTCCCTCATCCCAAATATGAGGTCCTTTAATTTGGGGGATTTCCATGTACACAAACTGAATGCTTGGGGTCCTCTCATACTGATTTAGGTGGGGAGGAGGCCACATCATTCAAACATTCTCCACGACCTGGAGCAACTAATTTAAAGAACACACAGCACATTCCGGCATCGTCCCCAACCAATTTTTCCCTTGAACCCACTTGACCTATGTTCACCCACTAGTCCTTCTCTCTATCAATACACCATCTTGCTCCTATTGGTAAATCTTACCGACAACCTTATCTCTCTTAATTTTAATACTTTCTCTCCAACAGTTCCATCCTGCCTACGGTTTTTTCTGGCACTTTAATCGGGCCGATTTGGGTCGCTTTTAAGCCTGCTTCTGCACTAACTATAATCGGAATGACTGTTTTGACTCTGGTGACGCTTCGGTTTCTGCCGATAAGGTGGGAACTGGAATCGTTGGATGGGATGACCAGGTTCGTTCCTTCTTCGACTAAATCTTCTCTCCTCATAATCCATCGTTCGATCGTGCTTGTTCTCTGGCCCATTCAGGCTAGAGACAGTGACTGTATCGGGAAGGAAAAAATTCTCGTTCCTCCTATCATCTGCCTAATTTTCCCGTTTCAGCTAGAAATCGTTTGCAGGGATACTCTTCGAACAGCAAAGCGGGCTTTAATCAAACGAAAGAGCGCTAACCTCCCTAGGTTCTCCTACTGTAAAAATTTTTCTGGCCTCTTGCCAAAAACATCTCTAAACTTCTGTAAATCTGCCTTCTCCCTCTATTATTCGATCTGACGGTTCTGTTGCTAATATCTCGCAACTGGGAATATCAAATGGATCTTTGGTCTCTATCTTTCCTGCTAACTCAACCCTGGGCGATTTTGGGCATCCCTCCTCCCCTCCTCCTTCCCTCTCAAGGTTCCAACATTTAAAGTGGCAATACACTTGATCGGGGTGGCATGGACTGCCTGAAATCTATGAACGTTAGAAGGCGGGTGGACCCGGATAGCGTTCCTCCCCGAATTTGGAGGGAATGTGCTACGTGCTGACCCCGCCCTCGTTCAACTAATATTCTCTATGTCTCAAAAATAACACTTTCCCCAGTGTTGGACAGGGCGCACACGTCCAACCACATTTCTTCACTCATTTCAATTCTGGCTCCCCTCTTTTACTTCTAGAATTGCCTCTCGTCCTTAATCTTTTCCGATTCTATTCTCGCTGATCCTTGATAGGATTTCCGGGTGGGGTAGCCTCAACCTTGGTGAAATTTAAATTCTGTTAAAACCTCAACTTCTACCAAATCTCTCCTCTCTAAAACACCTTCCAACTTCTATCTTCTTATACAGCGGTTCTCTCGTCTCTCCTGTTGACAATATAAACTCCTTGGGCCTTAACATATAACCAAAAAATTTTTGGAACACGCTCACAATCAAAACAACGGTCCTAGTGCGACCGTCAAAAGAAACTGCGAGTTTTACTTTAGACTGCAGACCTATTTTTCCTTTTCTCGTTACTCCAGCTATACAAGGCTCATCCGGCCTTGTATGGAGTACTGGCTTCTCATATCTTTTAAATTTAATAGAGCTATGGTCTCACCCGGCTTTTGGACAGGGTCGAGTCAAAAGCCAAAAGTCTTATAAACGTTCCGTACTTTCCACTTCTCTTGACCCTCTATCTTTGGGCGCGCGATGTTGGTGCTTTATCTCTTTTCTATAGGTACCCCAGCGGCAGGTGCTGGAGGGAACTTGTCACTCGCGTACACCACCATTACGACGCCCTCGTAAAACTAGGGGTGCTGTGTCTGCGCACACGAGTTTTTGTGTGGATATTGGTAACACCAGGCTAGTTCGCTGCGGTGCTGCCTTCTTTTCTGCCACCTGTTCTGTGGAATTCTCTCTCATCTTCTGTGTTTCCTGCTGATTTATCTCCTCACTTCAAAGCTTGCGTCTGTGCTCAAATGCGTGTTAAGTGGGAACTTCTGAGGCGTGCAACACCCCTCCTGAATAGAGCTTTGCCCGTGGGTGGTGGTGACAACTGTAGAATATATATATAGTAATATATATATATATATATATATATATATTATATATATATATATTTGATTATTATTATATATATTAATATATGTAGTATATTTATATCATATATATATATTAGCATATAATATACATGTATATATTATATTTATTATATTTATTATAATATATTATTATGTTATTTATAGTAATTCTATTCTTATATATGTATATATAATATTATTAATGATATATTATATATAAATATTATATTATATACTAAGTTTATTATATTAATTATTTATAATATAGAATTATAATAAATTTAATTAGATATTTTAATGACTTTATAAAAAATAAATATAAAATATCTATGTTATATTTTTTTTACAGTAACATCTATTGAATTATTATATTAAATGAATATTATTTATAATGTTTTTATTTTTCTATTCATTTTTAGTTTGATTACAAATGAATTCAGTTATTAACTTATTTATTTTTTAAGGTTAAGGTAATTTTTTTTTTTTTTTTTTTGCTGATCGTTTGTCCTGCCAGAGCGTTCTAACACCTCTTAGGGCCGCCCTCTATATTCTGTCCAGACTCATATTCTGCCGCTCTAGAGGCATTTGCCTAGTTTGCCTAGTTGTTAAGAGGGCCCTGCCATACCACTTGTTACACTCTCTCTTTGAGAGAGATTTTTATATTTTTTCACGGTTTAGAATTAAACAAAAGCATTTTTAGGAGGCAATGGTAATATGGATAAACTTCGGCCATTCTTGGTTTTAAAACTTCAGAAAATGTAAGGGCCAAGGATATGAATGAGGATTTCTCCTCTATCACAGAGTATATGGCGAATTCACCGTATATAGTGGCATCTGTTATTCAAGAATTTAAAGTATCTGCTAAGCTACTATTATCACACATTGTGTAGGTCTACAATTGTTTAAACTATAGTCTGTCAGACTTGTAAAAATTCAGGCAATTTTGAACGTTCTTAGGATTCATCTCTGAAAATATGACACTTTTGTTATCTCGATTTCGATGTCCGAATGAGCACAAAAACATTTCTGGAAAGATAAAATAAGAGTTTCCTATGTACCAAAATACAAGAGAATCTAAAACAGATGTGCGAGAGCATGTAAATTGGTGTTAGAAGGCAATATAAGCGGTTTTCCTCCTTTTTTACGAGATCTTCTATCACCATTATACCTTGCGTCATTGGAATAGAAATATAATAGAATAGCCATGGTGTAATATATCCAAGAATAAGCTATCTGCTGTTGTTAATTTAATACAGTAATTTTGAATGTTTAATAACAACATTATACGTTTTAAGTAAACTTTCTGTGGAATAACTCTACACTTGTCACAAAATAGTTACAGAGGTTCCATTTGGACATTGTCAGTTGAGAGCAATAGATAACTATAGAGAAAGATCATTTATTTCAAACCATTCTCGATATAAAAGGATAGAAAACATTAAAATGCAGACGAATAGTTTAAACTCATAATATGCACACAAAGCTAAAAATGTGTGCAGACAGCTGTAGTGTATTTGGAAATATAATTCAAGAACTACGAAGTATACCTAAATCATTCGTTTGTAATGTGCCTACATCAGTATCCCGATGCATATATTAATGATGTGCATCTTCAGTTTTTTATCCAGTTTAATTGGATTGGAATCTGGTTTCTTTCGTTTGATCTGATCAATTTCTCTCGGCATTGAAACACTATCATTTCCACTTCAGTATTTTACCAAGAAAAGTGTAATGTACCGTAGAAGCATATTCCAAAACAGACATCCTCTTTTTTTTTTAACTTTGCCTTTAACAACTCAAACGATGATACAGTAATTTGAGAGTGGTGTCTTTGGCAGCCATAAGAATGGCTGTTAGATAAATGTTAACCCAAAACCTATAATATGAATTCTTGCGATCGTGCGCTTTGGCATAAAGTGTGACAAGAGGAGGTTTCGCATTGGCTACTCTCTTTTCACTGAATACTTAAGACTAGTGATTGCACCTGTATCCAACCGCATACATGTAGAAAGAAATCTTTTCATAACATATAAGGCGGATCTGATAACATATCTTTTAACTGGAATAGTGTGGAAGAAATATCGCATTTTACAGAGATCTATGGCTTATTTTTACTTGACCAATTCATCGAGATCTTAAGTCACAGAGTCAAATCATAATGAAAATATTATTTTGAATCATCCATGATCAGTCATAAAAGAGGAAGCTGAACGGATACCTACAGAAACACTGGTTAAGTTTCTTATGAGTTTATATATGAATATATTATATTATATTTATTATAATATATATATAATATTATATATATATATATAGATTATATTTTAATATATGATTATTATATATATATATATTTAATAATTTATGATATATATATATATATTATATTATATATATATATATATAAATAATAATATATATAATATTAGATAATATATTATATTATATATATTATATAATAATGTATAATATATTATTGTATATAATGATATATAATTTTTATTTATTATTATTAATTTATATTATTATTATATTAATTAAGTATAATATTATATATTTTATAATACTTATGATATAATATATATATATATTATATTATATTATATTAATATATATAATTAGTATATAAATTATTATATTATTAATGATTTATTATAATAATGATTATATATATTTAATGAAATTTTATATATATATATAGATATTTTTATAATATATATATATAAAATATGATATCTTATATTATCAATTATAATCTTCATTGTGAAATTTGTAATTCAATTGCGTAGAGGATCGCAGCCCCCGAAAAAAAATCCTGTGCTACTGTAAATCGATATAATATAATATAGATATATATTGTATTTAACATATATATGATATTTATTATATATATATAATGTAAATTATATATATATTAATGTTATATATATATAATTATTAATAATGGTAATATATTATTATATATTATAATTATATTATTTATATTATAATATTTATTATATTTACCATAATTAATTTTACTAATAATATTAATTTATATTTTATATAATATATTTTACGTATATTATTAATTATCTGATATATACGAATTAATATAAATATTGAAAATCATATATAACATATATAATTGTATTATTTAATTTTTCTTTATTATAAAAAATATAAAAATTAATATAGAAAGTTATATCTCAATAGGTAGAGACTATAACTCATATATAATAACAGTTGTATTTAAATAATTAATTATTATTTTGTACTTTTTATAGAATTTATTATGCTGATTAAGCTTAAGCTTGTGAATATATTCATGGATGCCGTAGTAGTGTAGTCGAATTAGTTTGTTACAGAATAGTATTGGATATTTACAAGGAGTTTGGATTGAAATATTCGAGATAGCTCGGAAGACTTGAACACTTATAAATTTTATATACCGTTATATTTTTATATTCTCGAAAGATGAATCAAATAAGTAAACTTCAGAGTACGAAATCACCTTATATGAATTTTGGATTAAGGATATATTATTTTATTTTTATCTATGTGAAGCATAAATTATATAGACATTTATACAGAATGAATTTTAATACTTAAGAGTAATTATATTATTATATATATTTAGATTCGGATTAGAAATCCCAGGAGCCGTGATAGGTACGGAGTTCGAAATGGGTTCACGAGGAAGAGTCGGATAGAATACTAGAGTTAGAGTCATTGTGACTTAAATGATTGAAGCAGAAAAAAAATGTCTATAACTTAACATGAATACTTTGAATCTGCGAAATTAGAGTTGGCACATAGCACTCATAATTATCGTTCAGAAAAATATTTAAACTCATTAAAATTCATTAAAAGTAAAATCGTAAATTTTATTATACATTAAAATTCATTAAATCAATCAAAATCATTAAAATCATTAAAATCATCAACATCATTTACAATAATTAAAATCAATAAGATGGACTTTGCAGTTAAACGATTTGCACCGATCTGCATGATCTCTTCTTAAATGAGGAGGTATGAGTTCGGAATAACAATTGTAATAGCAATAGTATATAAGTAGAGTAAAACAACTGCTTAACAGCTAGGAAGATATCTGAAAGAATCATTGAAAGCACGAGATATGATATAAGAGCAAGATATACATATTTTACACATTCAAGAAGTGTACGAGGAAGCAATTAGATTGACAAGTATAAGTAGATTATAACAACGGCTTGGCAGCTAGGAAGATATTGGAAGGAGCCACTGAAAGCAGGAGAGAGATGATGTAGAGAAAGATACATCTTTTACATATTCAAGGGGAAGTGCATAAGGAAGCAACTAGAGTGACAGGAGGGAACCTCAGAGGACCCATACTAACAAATTAATTGATCTTTGCAAACAAGATCAGGAAATTGGAGATGCCAAGAATATTTAAAACTTAAAAAGCTTTCAATTATATTTTCTGAAGATATTAGAGTTGTGTAGAAGGTTACGTCGAGTACATACACGATTTAATTGACTTTCAAATAGGCTCTTTTCTCTGTTCCAGTTTGTAATACAAGGATAATCGGAGGTCTATCTATCTATAACTTCAATATCCCTCTACTTTTATAATATATATATATTTTTTTTTTTTTTTTTTTTTACAGAGATAAACACCTTCATTAAGGGAGAGCCCTAATCAAGGAGGAGGTGTAACTCATTTAACGTCCGAGCAGGACGGAGCCAAGCCCAAGGAGAGAATAGCTCACATTCTCCCACCCGACCAGTTGCGAACCTGGGACCCTCGTTTGGTTTGGCGAGTGCTCTAACACTGAGCTATCGGGTGCTTTTTTTATAAATAAATATGAAATACATAAAAAAAAAAAAAATATATACATATATATATATATATATATTTAATATTCTGTCATTACATTATACTACACTATTACCTCACTTTATATTATTATCACAACGCATTCATATATCATTATTAATTATTATTATTATTACCATTTCATTATCATCACTATCATTCATATCATCAATTATTCATTATCAATTTACCATCACTCCACTATCATTCATTATTACCATTATAACATTCAACCACCATTATATTGCATTATTACCATATTAACATTATGACTAATCGCCATCTTCAAACCATATCATAATGTCATTACTGTTATCATCATCAATATCACTATTATCAATACCATTACCTATTATATGCACTATTTATATATGAACATGAACTAATAACGCTTCTGTCATGGGAGATAAAAGAACAGTTTGAGGGGATTCCCAGCCCCAGTCAGGCTGATAATAAAAGACCCTCTTCAATGGGTAATGGCGAAGACGTTGTCAGTCCAAATTCCAGTTCTTTAATAAATATATTTGAAGATAAAAGTCAACTTTTTGTAGTGTATAAAATATTTGAAATTAATTTCATTTCCAAAAGAATTAAGTTGAGGCATTTTGTTGCTTCACACCAGTTGATTTAAAATTTTGTCAGATCTTAATTATTATTGTAAAAGAGCAAATAAATATTTTTTCATCGAAATAAAACCAATACCAAAATAGTTAATTTTCAAATTTTCAACGCCTTCAAATGTACTTATTCCAATTGCAAGTTCTTTCTTCTTTACAATATCTTCTCCCAGCAAATCATTTCTTCCAACCAGGTTTTAATATCATTTCTTCAGACCTCCTCTGCTTCTCCTCATTCCTTGTTGCTTCTCTTCTGTTTTCTTCTCCATCCCTCTAAATTTTCTGCGACCATCCAAGACAACGTTCCAAGCTCTATATATATATATATATATATATAATAATATATATAATATATATATATTAATATATATATATATTATATTTAAATAATATATTTATATATAATATATATATTATATATATATACTATATATATC
>JABUQX010051317.1:20000-25000 GCA_015478945.1 Trachelipus rathkii
ATTTACTTAAATGTAACCAAGTTAGAACAGAATATAGGAACAAGAACAGAATACCCTTGAACAAGAAAACATTACTCTGAAAAAGACATATTATTTCGGTCATGAGAACAAGAAGGAAGATTGAGCGAATCATCATTACGAGGTGTACTATGCATAGGCAATATTTTTCTACTTGAACGAAGAATTTTAGGAGATTGTACCCTAGGACCTCGGTAATGCTGATGTGGATGATAACTTTCATCGGAATGATCGGAACTATCGAAATGATCAGATTCAGACCTTGACCTATTCGAACTTATATTATTTGAACTTTCATTTGAATCACGAAAACCTGAAAACGGAGAATTCGTTGTACTTTCGGAATTAAAAGTTTGATCATTTTGACTGTTTTGTACTTTAGAATTTGAAAGATTTGGAATGGAATTCCTTTTTATAGGATCTCTAAACGACGGATTTGAATAATTTGAATCATTATTCGGAGGAACATCATTAGGAACTTTATGCAAATTTCGTGTGTATTGATTTGGAAAAATGACATTTTCAACTTCATCTTCTGACTCATCACACGAATCTATCTGTTCGTTACCATCATTTTTATCCTTATTAAAATAAACCTTTTTAGAATACTTAAGATTAGGAGAAGAAGACTTATGATTTACAGGGGGATTATCATTTATAATCGGCTCTGCCACGACCTTAAAATTATCACTGTGTACAGCGATTTCGCGACCAGAGTTAAGACATTGCAATATAAAACGATTACGCCCTAGAATCCCTATAACTCGGTACGGACCTTGCCAGCGCTTCGCGAGTTTCTTAGGTAGACCAATAGGTTTAATAGCTAAAATATACACTCTACAACCTATCTCTATGTTTCTTTCTAAAGCTTTATTACGTTGTCTATTTACAAATTTTTGAGTTTCATTCTCCAAATTTTCTTTTGCAATTTCTCGAATAAGATTAGTTCTAATGGTAAGATCTCTAAGATCTTCATGAGTAGGACAATATTCTTTGTCAGGATGAGAAAATGGGGTGATATAATTATCTATATCGTACGGCAATTTTTTGCAGTATCCGTGCAAGACGTAGTGCGGAGTTTCACCTATTGTTTCATTAAAAGAAGAATTTATACAAAGTTGAACAAAAGGAAGAAAAGATACCCAGTCATCACCTTTCTTATTTATATAGTGACGCAGATAGTTTTCTATTTGTAAGTTTGTTCTTTCCACATTGCTATTTGCTGAAGGGCTCCTAACGCTTATCTCTACTTTATTAATCTTCCATAATTTACACAATTGTTTAAAGAAAGAAGACACATACTCCATAGCATTGTCACTGATCAAAACTGAGGGGCAGCTATGCCTTACGATGATTCTATGTAGCAAAGCGTTTGCGATATGCACACCGCTCCGTGAGGGAATTGGACAAAGTTCTACTTACCTTGTCAAAGAGTCCTTGAAAACCAAAATATACTTTGCTCCAGTCTGTTTACAAGTCGGAAGTGGACCTAAGATGTCAGTATGAATTCTACTGAACGGAGCATACGGAATTGGATACTTGAAAATGGGGGCTCGTTTTGGGATGTTCCCCTTAACATTTAAACATGACGGACATTCTCTACAAAACTGAAAAACCAATTTGGACATATTTGGAAATATGTACCTTTCTTTTATTCTTTTCTCTGTTCTGATATGTCCTAAATGACCAGAACCCAGAGCACAATGATTAATATTAAGAACAGTATACACTAATGATTCAGGAATTTCAATTAAATATTTCATTTCTTTTGTGACGTAATATAAAATATCTTTTATATAAGCATGGGGAAAACAAAAAGTATTACCGTTTTCCTTTATAAATTTGATAATCGGACCAAGTCTGGGACATTTCTCTTGTTCAGACTTCAAAACATCGGACGTAAGATTAAATAATTTCTTATTTTCAATAAGAGAAGCAACATTGAAAACTGTACTATCAGAGACAAGAGGGGGGGGATTACGAGAAAAGTAGTCTGCACAGACATTCTTTCTTCCCTCAATATAAATAAACTCAGGATTAAAATCATTCACCTTGATAGCCCACCTTGCTAACTTGTGGTTCAAGTCCTTATTTTTAAAAATTGATATAAGAGGTTTATGATCTGTGAAAATTTTAATCTGATAACCATAAACAATATTTCTAAACTTATTAAGTGCCCAAGTTACAGCCAACGATTCCAACTCTATCGTGGAGTAATTTCTTTCTGCCTTGCTAAGCATTCTTGACGCGAAAGAAACGGGTTTATCATTTCCATTAGAATCTTTTTGAGCTAATACCGCTCCGAGACCTACAATACTAGCATCTGTTGATATCAAAAACTCTTTAGAAAAATCTGGAAATTGTAGAATCGGTTCTACGATAAGCTTCTGTTTGAGGGTGTCAAAAGCTTTTTGTTGCTCAAAAGACCACACAAACGGGACATTCTTTCGAAATAAAGAAGTAATTGGATGAGCTATAACACTAAACATGGGGACTAAGTTTCGAAAATAAGATGTAAATCCAATAAAAGAACGCGCGGATGAGACATCTGTGGGAATAGGAAAACTTTTTAAGGCTTGAAGCTTGGTTGGATCAGCTGATAATCCTTTGGAACTTATAAGAAAACCAAGATATACTAAAGAACGTTTAAAAAAGTTTGCTTTTTCCAACTTCACTTTCAATTTTGCATTTCTAAGTGCTTTGAATACAAGATTAAGACTTTCATAATGTGAATTTATGTCTTTCGAAAATACAATAATGTCATCTAAATATATCAGAGCATGAATACCTAATAAATGTGACAAAGAAGCTTCCATTACTTTACAAAAAATATTGGGTGCTGTGCGGATTCCCATTGGTAAAACTCGAGGTTGATAATGTCCTCTATGAGTCGAGAAAGCAAGATAAGGACGACTCTCTGCCGAGACTTCTATATTATAGTAACCATTTAATAAATCCAGAGAACTATAAACGTTAGATTGGCCTAGTTTAGACAATGTGTCATCAATCCTAGGAATAGGAAACTGAATAGGAATTATATACTTGTTGAGTTTCCTATAATCTAAAACAATACGAGGTCGAGCACTATTTCGTTTAGGAATCACCAGTAGGGGACTACTGTGCGGTGAATCAGAAGGTTCAATGTATTGTTTCAGTATACAGTCATTAACCCATTCGTCTATATCTGCTTGAAACTTGTGAGGTAAATTATAGTTTGCAGTATAAATATAACGGGGGGAATCAGGGGTTAATTCGAGCTTAAATTTTCCATAAGGACATACGTCTACCTTATCATTACTTAAAGCTACCACATCCTTATGTGCTATGAGAAAATCGAGAATTTGTTCTAATTGTGAACCATCCTGAAGCACTATTAAATCAGCTTCCTTAGTTGATTTAGACAAAAGAATCTCTTTATATACCTTACGAAGTTCAGTATCGGAAAGACCTAAAGATGAATCTATCTTATTTACACTCGAGCAACTGCTTCTAAATGCGAGAGAATTTGCCTTTGAAACGACAAAATTTTTATCAAGAACGATCGGAGTTGAACTAAAATTTATACAATTTATTAAAATAGTACCCTCGTTTACCCTACTTAAAACGTCTCCAAACAATATATTTGAAACACAATTTTTCTCTGACACGAGATATGTATTTTCCGGAGGAGATGTTCCGGCTTTAGAAATGACATTCACGGATAATATGGAAAAAAAATAAATAATCCTCTTCTATCTCTTATATCCCAAAAGAGATTGATCATCTATTGCGTAGCATACGAGTTAATATATATACATATATATATACATACATATATATATATATATATATATATATATATATATATACATATACATATATATATATATATATATATATATATATATATATATATATATATATATATATATATATATATATATATATATATATATATATATATATATATAAAATATGAATGGAAAAATCAAATATATATATAAAAAAATATAAAATATATTTTTGTATATATATAAGGAATAAGTTTTTACAAAATTTAACCTATGAAAAATATTAATAATATTTTCAATATTATAAGCCTAATAAAGAAAATGCGTCATTACAATTCTGACAGATGATTTCAAACACAACAGCTGCGGAGTAATTGAGTGCGAAAATCTACTCTCGAACTTCCTACTTTCTGTTTCAGTGTATGAAAAAAATAATGAAGCAAATATTTTTACATTAAAATATTTGACAGCAAAAAAAATAAATACGCCAATTCTACTACTTTTTTGTTTCCAAACACGTATTCAAGAATGTATTTATATTTAAAATTTTAAATATAAATAAATATAAGTATTTAAATGTTTGAATATTATGAGACAGACATCTGATTAAGGAGATCTGTTTGGAGGCTAGCATTGACCATCTTGTGACGTCATCAGGAAGATGATGCGTCGACCAATAGAAATCGAACTTTTAACTTATAACTAAATATATATAATATAATATATTTAATTATTTAAAATGTATTATTTATACTTTTATTTATAAATATATGAGAAAATAAATTATTTTATAAAATATTTTTAATATTTTACCAAATATTTAATCATAAAATAATAACTACACTTACAGAAATTTCCTTGAGAAAACTTTTTATTTTTACCTCAATTTAGGCAACAAACCCAATTATTCCAGCAAAAATCTTCTGGTAACCCATATGAATAATGTCGGAGAATTTTGAAGAATCTCGAAGATCAATTGAAGAATCCAATATGAAGAAATATTTCGTAGCTTCCTGACAATCTTCAGACAGCATACAATCCAAGATGGCTGACTTTTCTTCAGACAGAGACAACAGAAATTCCACATACAAAATTTTTCCACGATCGCCACTCTTTTCAAAAAGAGAATCAAAATCATAAACTGAGCCACTTTTAATATAAATGTCCTTAGTTACGATCAATACTTTCTTTAATAACTGTCCTAGTCACGTT
>JABUQX010051317.1:32500-37500 GCA_015478945.1 Trachelipus rathkii
TATATATATATATATATATATATATATATATATATATATATATATATATATATATATATATATATATATATATATATATATATATATATATATATATATAATATATATATATATATATATATACATATATAAAGAAAATAAGTTGGCAATATTTACTAATGGAGCTGTTGTGCTTGGGATTCTTCAAATCAACAAGATCAATTGGATCGTTGTTTTCTTGATCAGGAGAGCGGCTGAAAGTTAATAAGGTAAAGTTATATTTTAGTAATGAGATCAAGCTCTCTATACTGCTTCAGTGGAATAATGATGCTAAATGTGTGTAAAATTTTCTTTCTATAATTCAATAAGAACGTAAATGAAATCTTGAGATGCATGGATTTGAATGAAGAAAATTGAGATTCAAAGCAGCTTTTAGAGTGTAGGGTTAAATAAAAAAATATGCATACAGTAGTTTTTAGGTGCAAATGAATAAAGATCTAATGGCTGGTAAATGAAATTTTGATATGTTTTTCTTGCACATTTCTTATATTAGATGCAATTGCTTAGCTGTCATATTTTCGTTAGAGCTTCATTGGTTTTTACATTTTTCCATATTGTTTTGATCCTCCTACCATTAACACAAGTTATATTTATTTAAATAGTTCTATAACTGAATATATATATATATATATATATATATATATATATATATATATATATATATATATATATATATATATAAATATATATATATATATATATATATATATATATATATATATATATATATATATAATATATATATATAATAATAATATATATATATATATATATATATATATATATATATATATATATATATATATATATATATATATATATATATATATATATATATAATATATATATATATGTATATATATATATACCCTATATACCTACTCTATATATATATATATATATATATATATATATATATATATATATATATATATACCTCTCTTTCACTGCTCACTCTTATATATATATCATACCCACCACCACCACCACACACCATTCTCTCTCTCCCCAAAACGGGGGTAAGCTGCGTAACATGCTCCCGGAAGGCAGAAAAGTAGTAGTATATGACGCAAGTCGAAAGAAAGCCCAACCCCTTACCGCCCGTTATACCTTTTAGATGAGAACTCGTCGCAGTCAGAAAAATTCCATCCTACAGTTTCACGGGACCGCGACGGACCCTCACTATGGCATCTCAATCAATGTGGGGTTCATCCTTTAGCCCGGTGGAGCCACAACCATACCCCCTCAAAAAACCCCGCGATTCTCTCTATTATGCAGCTGCTTCTCGCCTCTGCCCAAACTCACGTTCCTCTCCTTCAATCATTCCTTTACTGACTCAATCCACTCTTTCTTCGCTCTCCCAGCTGGTCGATTCCCAGCGCACTCACCACCTAATACATCCGCTTAACCATCCAACTATTATCTATCCTTTCCATGTGACCAACCAAACCATGTCAATGCACTCTCATTTATTCTCTCATTACTCCTTTCTTCACACCAACTCGGAGATAGATTTCATTCCTCATTTATCAATTCTTCTCACATAACACCCTCAAGATTGTCCATCTGAACACATACTACCTTAGATCTATGCCTCTTATTCCAGACCATGGTTTCACTCTATACATTATCACAGGTAACAATATACCCTCATACAAAAACTCACCAACGCACCCACATGACTTCACGTCCCTTTTCATCCTAAGGATTTAATGGCTGAAAGCCACCTTCTAACATTCACAACTTCCTACCACACTCATCATCGTTCCCTTTTCATCCAACATATATCCTGAATATTTAAACTCAGACACACTTGTTCCAGTTGCTCATCATCTAACATAATTTCACACAGAGGGTCCTCACTCCTTCACCATAACCTTACTCTTATCTACATTTTACTTTCAAACCCCTCCTTCCCGCACCCTGCCAAACACCTCTTCAAATCCTCTCAAACTCTCTTCAGATTCGCCATAGCTAAATCATCTGCATATAATAAGTAGGGTACCCTCCACTTCTTCCATACTCCATCATTCTAGCACCTTCTCCTGCCACCCCCACCTCTAATTCTTTCTTTACCCCATGCATACACAAATTGAATTACCAAATAGATATAATACATCCTGCATATATATATATATATATATATATATATATATATATATATATATATATATATATATATATATATATATATAGATGAAACAGTATGCTATATATATATATATATATATATATATATATATATATATTTTTTATCTTCTCAACCCTGACCACCCTATCATGGAAGAGGCCATACCGCGTTCAGGTTCAGGTACCCCTCTGACCACCGGTCTCCTCCAGAGATCCTCCAGAGATGTTATATTCCATGCTGCTCTGTGCTGAGAGTTAGTTAAACAGAAGAGAAAGAAGTGGGATGTGTCCTCCGGAACCTGGTTACAGTTTTGACAGATGTTTGTGGTGGTTTGGTTGAGGTTGAATCTGTGTTTGTAATATTGGAAGTTAGGGTTGTGTGCATCTTAATGGCCAAGGATGACGGCTTGTTCTTAGTATTGAGTTGAATTCTGGTTTATTTCTGGTGGGTGTGTGTTTAAAATGTTTAGTGGTCTGCGTCTTACATGGTTGCACTGTTAGTGTCATGATTTGTTTATGTTTATGTTATTTGTGTTTGGTGAAGGTGGAATGTTGTTCAGAGATTGTTTGTAACTTGAGCTAGAGAAGGAGGAGAGTTTGAGTATGTGGTGGGCGGGTTAGAGGAGCAATGTGGCATAAGGTGTTAGAGGTGTTTGGGTTTGAAAGGTAATGTGCCTATCATGTCAAGTATTATTGTCTATGGGTAAAATTTGGGTTTCTTAATGTAGGTGTTGTGGTGAATTGATAATGTATCCTATTATGATTCTTAGAGCTTTGTTTTTGTCGTTTGGTGTTTCTTTATTATTTTTAGTCAGTAGTGGATGCCAGGTTGGAGAAGAGTAGTTTAGAGTCAGGCGAATGTATTGTTTGGTATATGAGGTGGTGAGATATTGGTTTGTTGTTTAATGAGAATGTTACAGTGATGGTTCCTAATAGCCAGTTTCTTGTTTGCAGATGAAATTATATTGTCTGTGTGTTTTGTGAAGGTGAGATGCGTGTCAAGTGTTACTCCCGAGGATTTTGGGAGTTTGTTAAGGGTATAGCAATGTTTAGGTAGACTTGGGGTGTGTGAGGCCAAGTTGGTGGTCGGTGGTGATTAAAGTAATTGAAGATTTGTTTGGTGAGGCGGACATTCTGTTTTCTGTTAGCCATGTTTGAAGTTGGTTGATGTATTGTTGTGTCAGATTTGTGGCCGTGTTTATGTTTTGGTGTGTAGTGGCTGTGGTGATGTCATCTGCGTAGATTGTTATGATTGTGTGATCTGTTGTGGATTTGTGGAATCGGCTGTAAATAGGTTGAATAGTGTGGGGGATAGTAAATATTATTGCGCCTTGGGGTACTCCTTTTTTTGATGTTTTCTGTTCTGGATTTTGTTTTTTTTTGTATTTGTGCTGTTAGTCCTCATAGGAAATTGGAAATCCATTTCTTTAGGTTAGTGGGATGTTAGATTTTGCTATTTTGTGGATCAAGTTATGTTTTTAGGTACTGTATCGAATGCTTTATTGACATCAGTGCCTATGATTATTGTTTTGTAGAGTTGGTTTTGAGGTAGGCTGACTGATTGTAGGTTGTATAATGTTTGAGTGCAGTGGTTGTAGTTGAGTGGTTTTATTTGAACGTTTTGGAATTTGTGTTTGATGATGTGTGGAGTTATTTTGTTTTGTGTTTTTTTCTAGTAATTTGCAGTGTTGATAATAGAGATGGGGCGATATGATGAAGGATCAGAGAGGTCTTTTCTGTGGTTTAGTTTGGGGTATAATAATAGCTTTTTCCAGATGATAAAGGGAGAATAAGAAGTTTAGGCTGATGGAGTTATTATATATTTGTGCTAATTGAGTTAAAGCTGGGTTCCCTAGGTGTTTGAAGGGTGTTTGTTTGAGCAGGTGAGTTTTGAGGGGATTTATAATGTTTTCTAAATAAGTTGTGTTTATTTCTATTGTTGGGTCGTGGTTTGAGTATTTTTTTGAGGGCTTTGATGATTTTCTTGTTTTGAGGGTGTGTGAGTTTTTGACTGCTTTGCGAAGTGAGTTGCGAGAGTGTTTGCATGTTGTTTGTTGATTAGGGGTTTTGTGTGTTTTGGTTTTTGATGGATTTGTGAGTGTTGAGGTTTTTGGTTGGTTGAATTTTCTTGTATTATTGTTTCATACATTCTGAAGCATATTTTGTGTTGAGAAGTTCTTTGTGAGGAAGAGGTTTTGGAAGTTGCTTGCCAGATGTGGAATTGTTAAGTTTATAGTTGGGAGTTTGGGGCGTTAATCTGTGTTGTCGTTTGGAGTGATGTGGGTATTATTTTTCTGAGTAAGTTGCGTTGTTTGATTAGTTGTTCTATTTCAGGTGTTAGAGTTGGGTTGCATTTTTTTTATGTATCCTTTGGGAATGTTGTTGCTTTTTGAATTAGAGAAGTGAAATTTTGTATGGTTTTGTTGAGTGTTGATGTGTTTGTGATATTTAGAAATTTTATTTGTTTTTTATATGGTTGGTGAATGTGTTCAGTCTGCTTTTTTGTAGTTTGTGTATGTTTTTCTGAGTGGGTAGTTTGGTTTGTTGACATTTTGGTATTTTATGATGATGGGTAGGTGGTCGGAGTTTAGATCGGTTTGTGTTGACCAGTGGAGTTTTGTGTGTAAATTTGGTGAACATAGTGTTATGTCTGGTGATGTGCATGTTTGGTTGGTTTGGGGTGGGTTTCTGGTGTGGCTGTTTGTGTTGTTTAGGATGTTTAGGTTTTCAAGGTTTGCTAGGATAATGGTATCCTCTTTGCGTTTGGCTTTTTGGGCTTTGTACGCAAATGTAGGGTGGTGAACGTTGAAGTCGCCTCCCATTATGAGGTT
>JABUQX010051317.1:60000-67500 GCA_015478945.1 Trachelipus rathkii
ACGCCTATGACTTGTTAAAGCTGAATTTATGCTGTCCTTGTGCAGGTCATCCTGCATGTTGATTCTTTTCTTTCTTTATGCAACCTATGGTTCACCTATATATGTTTTATTGCAAGTATTGCAGATGTGATATATACAGCTTTTGGGGGTTTGAGAATGTTTTTTTTAAGGTGAATGTTATTTGATCGGAATGAGGGTAAATAATATATTCGAGTATTACTAGTTATATACAGACATCATCACCATACGACGGATCATCTGAGCAGCACGATCTCGATAAAAAGAAATATAAGGAAAATGTGCTATAGTACCAGTACCTCTTTTTTGCTTTGTTAAATGCTTTTGTGATGAAAAACTGAAAGAAGAGATTAATGAGCTGTTTTAATATATGAAACGGGAAGGCTAATCTCTCATTACAACAACTAACTTCTTTTTCAATTTTAATGGGTAAATATTAACAAACAAACTTTCGGCCTGAGTACATGGGATCCCCACTGTCTCCCATACTCAGTAACAAATATATGGAACTAACAGAATTTTATCATATTTTACCCCCACCCTTTATTAAACAATAGTTTATGGATTAGATATGTAAATGACATTTTTGTCTCCCTCCCTCACAACACCAACCCTAATGATGTCCTAAACTATATTAACTCTATTCATCCTTCAGTTCAGTATACGATAGAAAAGCCTTCCAACAACTCTATCCCCTTCCTCGATACCTTAATAACATGGAATAACAATTACTTGCAATTTACTATATAGTAGAAACTAACTCACAACATTCGCAAACCAAAACATATACATGTTACTGAGTATGGGATCCCCACTGTCACAAAATTAGCTGTTCTGTCATGCTTATTTCTCCGTGCTTCGTAATATGTCTCTCCTCTTCTAGCACAAGATAACTAAATACATCCACAATACTTTCAAATCACTTTACTATCCTGAGTTTTCATCACAAAAGCATTTAACAAAGCAAAAAAGAGGTACTATAGCACCTTTCCCCCGAAAAATAAGCAACACCTCCTTTTTAACAATTCCTCAATTACCATTATAGATATCGTTAAAATAACAAATATTAACCAAAACATATTTACCCTCATTCCATCCAATAATATCAACTTAAAAACATTCTCAAACCGCCAAAACTAAAAGAAATCTCCATCAAAGCTGTATACATCCTCACCCTGCAATATCTTGCAATAAACATATATACGGTGAAACCATAGATTTGCAAAGAAGAAAAAATCAACATACAGATGACCTGCAAACAAGGACAGCATAAATTCAGCTTTAACAGCTCATAGGCGTAACACAGGCCACTCTATCATATCAACAATATAAATATGATCAGAAATACTCAATCACACGAACTAACTCGCAAAATCATGGATCTTTTGCAATTTATTAATAGTACCAACTACAATTAAGCATCGCCGGTGAAAGTTTAAGATAGATTTTTATGACCAAAATGAATATCTGAAAACATTAAAATATTTCAACAACACCATGAAGAAAATAGCAGACAACTGAACAACACACTTGAACTGAGAAGATCAAGAAAGAAAATCCAGTCACTTAGCCTGAAGAGGTCTCGCGTGTCGGAGAAAATTAGCTTTTCTTTTAAAAATTTATTTCATTAAAAAAAAGTGTCGTTAACAATGTTTTGTAATTTGTGTACATTTAGTAATAAAACGAAGTGACAGCAGTAAAGCAAAACACTAAAAAAGAATCCAAGGGCTTCCTCTCTAAAGTATATAGTATATATATATATTATAATATATATATCATATATATATATATATATATTATATTATATATAATATATATATATATATATATATATATATATATATATATATATATATATATATATATATATATATATATATATATATATATATATATATATATATATATATATATATTTAAATATATATATATTTATAAAAAGATATTTAATATATATATATAAATATTATATATATATATCTATTATTATATTATATATATATATTATATATATATATATATATATAATCTATATTATATATAATAAATATATATTATATATATATATATATTATATATAATATAATATATACTATTATATATATATATATATATATATATATAATATAATATATATATAATATATATATATATATATATTATATACTATATATATATATATATTATATATATAGTATATATATATATATATAATATATACTATATATATATATATATATATATATTTATATTCAATGAAATAAATAATTTTGAAAAGAGATTTCGGAAAATATTTGATTTTTTTGAAGATATTTTCTTTAAATAAATAAATACATTAATATTTTAACAATTATATTTATTTCCTTTTCCGAATTCGTGTGATATATCAAATTTCGAATATTTTTATGTTAAAAACTCGGAAAAATTATAATTTGGCCTCAATTTTAATTTGAAATCATTGTAAATACCAAAAAAAAATTGATTATATTTATGTATGTTTATATATTTTGCATCAATTTATAACAAAGGAATAATGGAATTAAAATATATTTTTTTATTTTGTTTGATTTAACCCTCTATTATTTAGTGTAAATTTACAGTTAACCCCGGTAGAAAACCCCGGTTTTTCTTGATTTTTGGCCGGGGTCGCTAAAAATGGCCGGGGTTGGCCGGGGCCGGGGCCGGGGCCCCGGTCGGTTCCTAGTTGGAGCTGAAAATTTTTTCAAGGTTGTATATTTTAAAATGATGGAGTTGGAGCCAAAATTTGCGGGCTTTGCAGCTCTAGTTTTAGCTAAATTTTAAAGTTCATGAATGAGAAAACCCACCCCTTACCATCCCCTCCAAACTTTTAAATTCAGATGACTACCACTAAACCACATATCACTAACACCTGCCACAGAGCTTCCCCTTTAATCTTGTCATACGCTTGTTGCAAGTGCATAAAACCTAAATACAATTAATTCTTTTATTTTCTTAATCATTTGCTTCAATGTGAATATTTGATCCACACATCTTTTAGCACTTCTAAATGTACCTTGTTCTTCGCCAGTCAGTCCTTCAGTCACTCGACACACTCTTTCAAGTAAAATACCAGCGTATATCTTTCCTACGACACTCAATAAACTAATTTTCCTGTAGTTCTTACAGTTCTCCTTAACTCCCGTATCCTTATATAAGGGTACAATTACTGCTCACCTCCATTCCTTCGGAACTATACCATGCATAAAATGCTTTGTTACACAACTTCCATATCCAGTCAATCACGATAATCTCGCCTCCATTCTTGATTATTTTACCAGTAATTCCATCTATACCCGCGGATTTGAAATTCTTCACCTTTCTCACTCTATCTATTACCTCCTCCTTACTAATAACCTCATCCCCCAAATACTTATTCCTCTTTCGACATTAAATTAACGCACATTAACTATCACTTCATCATCACTGCCAACGTTTTGCAGATTTTCGAAGTGTTCCCAACACACTCTCCTCACATCCATTTCATTAGTCACGAAAGTATCATACCTATGAAGATTCCCCTTACCCTCTTTTTTTAATTTGCGTATTTCTTTCCCTATATATATATATATATATATATATATATATGTATATAGCTTATATATATATACATAATAATAATAGCAACAATATAACCAACTTAGCTCCCAACAATATATGCTATATACTTGTTTATGTATGTATATAATAATAATAATAATAATATATATATATATAATAATATAATAATAATAATATATCACTCCTATACTCTTTATAATAATATATAATATATATATATACCAATTTTAATATATGTATGTATATATATATATATATATATAATAACTGTAATAATAATAATAATATATAATATATATATATATATATATATATCTTTATAATAATAATAATAATAATAATATATATATATCTCGGTAATATATTACAACAATAATATGTAATAACCTTATATATATAACTTCTTATATATATATAGTATATATGTATATATATATAATAATAATAATATATAATATATATAATATATAATATATGTATGTAATATATATATATATACCGGTATAATATATAATAATAACATATATATATATAACTATCTTTTATATTATAATAATAATATATATAATATATATATATATATATAATAATAATAATAATAATAATAATAATAATAACATATATATATAATATAATATATATATATATATATATATATATTGAAGATAACGACAACATGGCAAATAATTCAGATTATCTACAGTGAAAGCTGTTCCGTGAGCAATGATTGCTGCACAGGATTTTTCAACAAAGGAGGACCAAAGAATTGATTTATTCCCGAACTGATTCAAAGTAAGTAGTGCGAAGTTTACTTGTTTATGCGCAATGAGGTTTCTTCTCCAGTGATGTGATTATTATATATATATATATATATATATATATATATATATATATATATATATATATATATATATATATATATATATATATATATATATAAAAATACTGTATATATATATATATATACTATACATATCTTTATATATATATATATATATATATAATAATATATGTATATATATAAATAATAGCTTAATATATATATTATATATAGCTATATATATAGCCAGCATATATATAATATAATAATAATATACATATAATATGTATGTATAATATCAAATAATATCATAATAATAATATAATATGTATAATAATATTAATAACGTTGGGGTATGTTGTGGGTCAATAAGTGCAATCGCAGGGAGAAATCAAAGATGAGATGGACCTCCACTGTATCCGTATCCTATCAAAGATGATCTAATCCATGTTGGGAGGTAAACAAACATGTAGAAAGTTCAATTATCATCATTTAAATAAAATAAAATTGTTAAAACTTGAAATTAATAAGAAGTGATAAATTAATAATGCCTGTAATAATAATAATATATATATATACTATATATGATGATAAACAGGCATGTTCGTCACGTTTCTGGCGAAGGAAGCGGGGACACAAATATTGGGACGGGAGGCGTAAGTGCGGATGATGAAACAGAAACCGACGATACAGATAACCACGACATGAAATTAATGCATATTGCAAGGTTAGTAATAAAGTATGATTGAATATTATTAAGAGAAAGATAAAATTGGTAAATTCTTTGTTAATAGTTATATATGGTATCATTTCCAATGAATTGTTCTTCGTATTTGATGATATTTAAAAATCATTCTTTAAATTTTGTTCTTTTTAATCTTCTAATTGGTATGCATGTACTTTTTTATCGAAATTTGTGATTTAGATTTTTTAAATACTAAATATGTTCATTTAAATGCACGTATTATAAAACTTAAAACAAGGTTTTATGTTTGCATAGTACTGATGAATAAGTATATATATATATATATATATATATATATATATATATATATATATATATATATATATATATATATATATATATATATATATATATATGCTATATATAGGGTCGAAAGTGATTTCTAATATTAATAGCAGGTGAGGCGGGGATGTGTTACGTCTTCTTGGTTATTCAATTTGCATATGGATGGGGCTATGAAAAAATTGGGTGGGGGATGGTGTAAGAATGATAGAGAATGAAGAGAGTGGAGGTGCCCTACCTATTATATACGGATGATTTGGTTTTGTGTGGCGAATCTAGGAGTTTGAGAGGATTGGTAGAGAAGATTTGGCAGGGGTGTAAAGGAGGGGGTTTGTGAGGATGGTGAGGCAACTAGAACATGTGTGAGTTAAATATTTAGGATATATATTGGATGAAAAGGGAACGGATGATGCAGTGTGGTAGTAAGAGAGTTGTGAATGGCAGGAAGGTGGCTGATGCAATTAAATCATTGGTGTAAAGAGAATAAGTCTTGAGTGCGCTAGGTTCTTAAGAGGTATGTTGTTACCTGTGTTAATGTATAGTAGCGAGACTATGGTCTGCGGAATAAGAGGTATAGACCTAAGTACAATGTTGAGATGGATAATCTTAGGGGCGTGTTAGGTGTGAGAGAAGAATTGATAAAATGAGAATGAGCGTATAAATTAGAAAGGGGTAGCTAAATGAGAGAATAAATGAAAGTACGTTGAGATTGTTTGATCATGGAAAGGATAGATGTTAGTCGGTTGGTTAAACGGATGTATATTAGTGAAATTAATGTTGAGAATCAGGCCGGCGGCTGAAGACTAGAAGAGGAAAAAGTGGGTTGAGTCAGTAAAGGAATGCCTGGAAGAGAGAAATGTGAGTTTGACAGAGGTGTGAAGAAAGGTGTATAATAGAATTGAATGGCTGGGTTTTGTGAGGGGATATGGTTGGCCCACGAGGGATGAACCCGGTGACGATATACTGAGGATCCCGTCGTGATCCCATGAAGCTCTAGGGTGGATATTCTGATTGTTAGTTTATTTACCCTATATATATATATATATATATATATATATATATATATATATATATATATATATATATATATATATATATATATATATATATATATATATAATAATAAATTTGTATATTTTAACATATATATGTATATATACGCATATGCTGCTGCTGCTGCTCGCATATAACATATAGCCTTGTATATATATAACTATATATACTATATATATATATATCCAACAACAATCTATATATATATGGTAGTTAAATAATTTAGGTTCAGTCATGTATTGATTTTTTGATTCTAAGCTCATATTTTCATCGTTTTATCCCTCAGTGGAGTCAATGTTACTAACGACTTTTTCTTTGGTGATGACGAAATATCCCCATTACCCTTTGATTACGACAACCTAAACAATGTTGATCCAAATAACGAATGGATGCTCCCAAATGAAGCATTCCAACCTCGTCGTGATATCGTTTATCGTTCTACGACTCCTCCAGAAGATTTTTCTGCTAATAATTCTCAGAAAGAACCTTCAAATCAACAGGATGAAGAAGGTGGGTTTCTTATTGTTATCTTGGCAACATTCATTTTCTATTCATTTCTAATCCCTATGTAACAACATGGCATTCTCAAAAACCTTTTAACTCTTCTTCTCCCTTTCAATCAATCTTATGCAACTTGCTTCTAAGCATCTCTTTAGTCAATGTTGGAAAAATAAGTAGGATGTAAAAGACTGCATTTTAAAGAATATATTGAAAATCCAATTGTATTGGTAATATTTCAAAGTGTTGAAGAAGATTAAATGCTTTTGATAATGCCATGTTGCAACAATTGAATTCGAAGTAGAAACTAGAAATGAATGTTAATTTAACCTATACATTCAATCGAATTTATAATATATCCTTTAACATGTATAGTTACTCACTTTTTCTAACATTGACTAAGGATAAACTATAAGTTATCAGGTCAAATTGCACAAAGAGATATTTAGAGCAAAGTAGCAAAATATTGTTTGAAGTGAGATCCCTTTATCTTAGAGGGGAGAGG
>JABUQX010051317.1:70000-103788 GCA_015478945.1 Trachelipus rathkii
CCCACAATCATCCATCCTTTCCACATGACCAAACCATCTCCCATCTCAACGTACTTTCATTTATTCTTTCATTTACCCCTTTCTTCACACCACACAATTCTCTAATACGTTCATTCCTTATTTTATCAATTCTTCTCACACCTAACACCCCCCCCCCAAGATTGTCCATCTGAACACATTGTACTTTAGATCTATATCTCTTATTCCAGACCATAGTCTCACTACTATACATTAACACAGGTAATAACATACCTTCATGTAAGACCCTACCGCACTCAAGACTTAGTCCCATTACATCCACCAGGCATTTAATTGCACCAGCCACCTTCCTGCCATTCACATCTTTCCTACTATACACTGCATTATCCGTTCCCTTTTCATCCAACATAGGCCCTACATCCTAAATATTTAAACTCAGACACCTCTTCCAGCTGCTCACCATCTTACATAGCTTCACACCTAGGACTGTCCTCACTCACTACCATAATCTTTCTCTTATCTATGTTTATTTTATATATATATATATATATATATATATATATATATATATATATATATATATATATATATATATATATATATATATATATATATGCTCTTCTTCTTATATATATATATATATATATATATATATTTCTTTCTTTTCTTTTTCTTTATCTACCTTTTCCCAAGATTAGGAGTAAGGTGCGCTACAAGCATCGGAAAAGAGAAAAGCGGTAGGAGAATATGACAAATGTCGAAAAGAAAGCCCAACCTTACCGCCCCCTCTGTTGTACCATTAATTGGTGAAAACTCGTCACAGACAGAAAATCCACCCTGGAGCTTCGCATGGGACGCGACGGACCCTCACTATGGTAAATCGTCAATGCATGGGGTTCATCCCTGGCCCAGGTGGGCCACAACCATGCCCCATACACAAAACCCCGCCATTCTCCTATCATGCCTTTATTCTCGCCTCTGCCAAACTCACATTTCTCTCCTTCAGACATTCGTTCACCGACTCAATCCACTTTCTCTTCGGTCTCCCAGCCGGTCGGTTCCCAGCATGCACTCACCACTATACATCCGCTTAACCAATACGACTATCATTCATCCTTTCCACATGACCAAACCATCTCAACATACTTTGCATTTATTCTCTCATTTGCCCCTTTCTTCACACCACACACATCTCTCTAATATTTCATTCCTCATTTTTATTAATTCTTCTCACACCTAGCATGCCCCCTAAGATTGTCTATCTGAACACATTGAACTTTAGATCTATACTTCTTATTCAGACCATAGTCTCACTACCATACAATAAAACAGGGTAACAACACCCTCATGCAAGACCCTAGCGCACTGCAGACTTAGTCCTTTACATTCACCAACGATTTAATTGCCAGCGACCTTCCTGCCATTCACAACTTTCCTACTACACTCTGCATCATCCGTTCCCTTCTCATCCAACACATACCCTAAATATTTAAACTCAGACACTTGCTCCAGCTGCTCACCATCTAGTATACTTCACACTGAGGACTGCCCTCACTCACAACCATAACCCCTCTTATCTACGTTTACTCCTTTCCTACTACACTCTGCACCAAATTTCTCTACCAATCCTCTCAAACTCTCTTCAGATTCACCACACAGAACCAAATCATCCGCATATAATAGGTAGGGCACCCTCCACTCATCTCCATAATTCTAACACCATTTCCTGCCATCCACCTCGAATTCTTTCATAACCCCATCCATATACAAATTGAATAACCAGGAGACATAACACAGCCTGTCTCACTCCGCTTTTTAATCTAAACCAATCACCATTGAGCACCATTTTATTCTTACACACACGCTTCACTATCATCATACATACTTTTGATTCCATTCCAAGCCTACCACCAACACCATATATCACTAATACCTGCATAAAGAAGCTTCCCCTATTAACTCTATCATACGCCTTAGTTGCAAATCCATAAAACCTAAATACAATTTATTCTTCTTCTCCCTCATTTTCTCAATCATTTGTTTCAATGTAAAGATTTGATCCACACATCCTCTACCACTCCTAAACGCACCTTGTTCTTCACCAATCAGTCCTTCAGTCCTCGACGCACTCTTTCGACCAATACACCACATATACCTTCCTACAACACTCAATAAACTTATTCCCCTATGTTTCTACAGTTCCCTTTTCTCCCTTACCCTTAAATAAGGATACTATTACCGCTTTCTCCTCCAATCCCCTTGGAACTATACCCTCCATAAACGCTTTATTACACAATTTCCAAAATCCAATCAATCATCATCTGCTGTTCTTTTCATCTGTAATTTCATCTATACCTGCAGATTTACCATTCTTCAACTTTCTCCACTCTACCCATTACTACCTCCTCCTTACTAATAACCTCATCCCAAAATACCTATTCCTTCTTGCACCATCAAACCCACACACGTCCTATCACCTCATCATTACTGTTAATATTGTTCAGATTTTCGAAGGAGTGTTCTTTCCACACTCCCCCTCACATCCATTTCATCAGTTACAAAAGCACCATCTATTCATTATTCTAAGCTTAGATTCCCCTTATTCTCATTCTTAACCTTTCGCGCTTCCTTCCAGAAGAGCTTCCTATTCTCTTGTAATTCATCCTCCTTCCAAGTATATATATATATATATATATATATATATATATATATATATATATATATATATATATATATATATATATACTTGCACACATAGTATATATATATATATATCTACATATATATATATATGCTATATATATATATATATCTTTATATATGCTATATTTTTTTCTTTTTCTTTTTCTTTCTTTCTTTCTTTCTTTCTTTCTTTCTTTCTTTCTTTCTTTCTTTCTTCCCACGAACCCCACGGTTTGTTGATGGAGTGCAGAAAACAATGCAGGAAACAGATAGCTAAATTGAAGAACATAAGGTAATTGTAAAGGAAGGCTACCCTCCCATTCCCATAAGTGCGAGTCATTCGCAGCAAAAAAAATCCTCCCTAAGATTTCACAACGCGATAGACCCCTACTGTGGTATCTCGTCAATGTAAGGGTCTTCTTAAAGGCTGCTGCTGTTCGATATTTTTTTTTATATATAAGCAGAAAGACTTGGAAACTATTTTAGAACTTGCATCTCCACTGTCAACTCTACTTTTTCTTTGGTCTCCCAGCCGGTCGATTTCCAACACACACACACCACTATACACCCGCTTAACCAACGACTGACTATCATCCATCCCTTCTACATAGATACATATATATATATATATATATATATATATATATTTTTATATATATATATATATATATATATATATATATATATACTCTTTCTATATATATATATATATATATATATATATATATATATATATACATATATATATATATATCTATATATATATATATATATATATATATATATATATATATAATAACATAACAATATAACCGTAATTATATATATAACTATATATATGCTATATATCTCTAATATATCATATATATATAATATAATTAAATAGGTTGGCTCCCTCAAGTACAAAATATGTATCAACATTCAACTTCTGTGAAACTTCAGTGTGGAAATTGTGGCCAAAGTATATCATATGGAAAAAAGTTTTGTAAAAAAGTAAGAAATATACCTATTGTGAATATAATGATCAAATTATTTTTCGAGAGGTTTTTCTTTATATTTTCATATACATAGAGTTCTTCTTGTGTGTGTGTATATATATATATATATAGCATATATATATATAATATATATATATAATAACATAACCATATATAGCATATATTCTATATATATATATATATATATATATATATATATATATATATATATATATATATTATATATATCTTTTTATATATATATATATATATATATACTATATATATATTTATATATATATATATATATATATATATATATATATATATATATATATATATATATATATATATATATATATATATATATATATATATATATATATTCTTTTCTTTCTTTCTTCACCTACCTTCCCTATTTTCCCAAGAATGGGAGTAAGGTGCGTGACGAGCATCGGAAAAGAAAAGCAGTAGAAGAAAATGACACAAGTCGAAAGAAAGCCCAACCTTACCACCCCTCAGTACCATTAATTGGTGAGAACTCGTCGCAGTCCAAAAATCCACCCTTAAAGCTTCATGGGACAGCGATGGACCCTCACTATGGTAGATCGACAATGTAAGGGTTTGCATCCCTTGGCCGTGGGCCACAACCATACCCACATACAAAACCCCATTCACTCCTATTACACACCTTTCTTCTCGCCTCTACCAAACTCACATTTCTCTCATGCAAACATATTCGTTTACTGACTCAATCACTTTTCTTCCATCTGGTCGGTTCCCAACACACTCCTCACTATACACACGCTTAACCAACCGACTATCATTTCATCCCTTTCCATATGACCAAACCCATCTCAACCTTTCATGTATTCTCTCATTTACCCCTTTCTTCACTTTCCACACAACTCTCTATTAAGTTCATTCCTCATTTTATCAATTCTTCTCTTTAACACTCCACTAAGATTGTCCATCTGAACACATTGAACTTTAGATCTATACTTCTTAGTCCAGACATATTCTCACTAACTATACAATAACACAGGTAGCAACATACCCTCATGTAAGACCCTAGCACACTCAAGACTTGATCCCTTTACATTCACTAACGATTTAATTGTACCCGCTACCCTCCTCCCATTCAGATCTATCTCAATCTGCCTCATCCGTTCCCTTCTCATCAACATATACCTAAAAATATTTAACTCAGACACGAGGCAGCTGCTCACCATCTACTGTCACTTCACACTGAGGACTGTCACCTCACTGCAAACCTAACCTTACTCTTATCCTGATAACTTTCAAGCCCCTGTTTTACACACCCTGCAAATCTCTCTACCAATCCTCTCAAAACTCTCTTCAGATTCGCCACAATTTCTAAATGCAGCAGGTACTGTGCTAAACCCATGGATACTTTTTAATAATTATTCGGTTCGAGAACCCTTATGAACCTTCCACTGTTTCTGAACTCTACCCCTGGTCGTGCTAAACTTCAAAGATCCAATATTTTGGAAATCAGAAATAAAAAATACTTAAATTAATCCAGGGTGGGGAGTTTAGATTTAGTGAGGGGGGGATGTAAGGGGAAGTGAAATCCCCTTTTTTCTTTTTTGTTTTGTTTAAGTATTTTTGATGTTGATTTGAGATTTGACAAGAAGCCATAGGAAATGGATTCTATAATTATATTTTAAAGTCATTGTAAACCATTGTTCATTCTATCGTTTTATATATGAAAAATAATATAATCCCAACAAGTAATTACTAATATATAAAATTCTATATTCCAGCCATAGTTCTTAGTATTTATTTAAGTTTTCTGAAGTATGATTTTTGAAAACCTCTGTTTTTATAATACCTTTGTGTCCCAATTTTATTTATATTAATAATGGACACCATTGACGTTAATACTCCTGATAGAGTCCATTCTACTTTAATTGGATAAAAACATCATCTTATATTTTTCCCAAGATGATTTCTAAAGGTAAGAACTAAATATTAAAAGTCCATTAGATTTAAGTTAATGTTAAATGTTTTATATGGCTGAAATTAATTAAAATGTTCATAATACTTTAAGTATAATAATATCTAAGTAAAGTTAAAACCCGTTCCAGTTTCTCCTGTGTCTGAATCTTATACTTCCCAGCCCTTCATCTGTTTACTCCCCAGCTCTTCAGTTCAACCCCGAATATTGGGACTTATCAGTCGAGGGTAAGTGCCTGAAGATAATTAAATAATTTTAAGTAATGAATAAATATTATAAATTTAATTTCAAATATAATTCCCAAGGAAAACTGGTGAAAGCATTACTTACTGTTTATGTTTTCCCCAGGGTTCCGTTGCTGGGCTACCATATTGCACATTTCCGTTGCTGGGCAAGTTTATTGCCGATTTCCGTGGCTGGGCAAGTTCTACTGCGTAATCCATTGCTTGGTTGCTTTTGCCAATTCTAGGCTGCTGTTATTATCACTGATTCCCATTGAAGTGAAGCTTCATGATTGTGTGAAGAGCTTTGTTGGTTATTACCAAATTTTACCCTCATTCCTACTTTTGGGAGATAAATTCATCCTGAATAAAATAAGTTAAGTTTGGTTTTAAAAGAACAAGACAATAAGAATATTTAAAAATAAAGAAATATAAAGCCGTTTAAAATATCATTATATACTCACGGTTTATTCACCTTAATAAATATTATAGAAATATATTGTAAATAATTGTTATTATGTTTCCCCTTTTTGACTCTCGAACCACAATAGTAATTGCTACACAATATAGCATGTATGATTGATCTGGTTAAACACTTAACCGAATAATAGCCTCTTAATAGGCGAGCGTGGTTGTTTGTAGTTTAAGTTTATATTATTAAAAGTATATATTTGATATATAAATGTATATAAGTTTGGAATTAGTTTATTAAAAATATAACCAAAAAGGGTGTCATTAAAAACCCTCTTAAAAATCTTTAAAAATAATAAATAGTATAAAAGTTTCCTTTGCTAAAAAATAAAAATCTGAAAGAACCAAATCACCCCCGTTTAATCTGCTGCACCTGTGTAATACGGTGAAAGAGTTACAGGGTCCTGCGACAAATTGACCCTCCTTAGCACAAAAGTCTATAATCTCTCTGCAGTTTGAAGGGAAATTGGAAAGTGAAGAAATATCTTCTCTACACATCTCTTACATCCTTATCAGGTAAAGAAATAAGAGATACTTAATAATAATTTCCCATTTAATTTTCATAGGTTAGGAATAATCTTTAATATATTAAATTTTCAATATATATATTTAAGTCTTAAATTATATATATTTATATATTAAGGGAAGTAACATTCCGTATTGTAAGGGTCATCCGTATTTCTAGACCATTCTATAAATATTGGTGATCCTGGAATTACTCTCCCTTACATAGCCTCATTAAATGGCGCCCGAACAGGGACTCTGTTCTTGCTTCGCCGCGTTGCATTTTTTGAGTGCGTAGGTTGTGACTTGGTTCACATTTTTGTCTCTTGGATTTTCTGCAATCCCATGGTTTCGGTATAAATGTTAAATTCCTGGTAGTAGTTCGAGAGAAAATAATTAAAAATTGTCCCTTTTTTCCCTTAATATTTAAATAAAGTAATTGGCTGATACTACATAACGTGACACTGCTGATCCAAAAGGAAATATCAAACCTTATAAATTAGTCAAAAAATGTACAATCAAGGAACGTATGTGTATGATTCCCCAGTCGTTGACTATACCGGCAACAGTTATTCTCCTGAAAGACATAGAGAGATAAAATTGTTACAACGACATGATATCAATGTCATAAGTCCAGTAAAAAGATTATTAAATCCCCCTAAAGCTCCTAGTTTTTCAAGAATCCCTAGACATAATAATGTCCCTTTGTATTCTAATCATAATCCTCAGTGTACTGATTCATCTGCCCAGAAAGTGCAGTATCAATTAAAAATCATACAAGAAATAACATATCTTTTAAATCAGTTAACCGCAAGCTTAAAGGATACACAAATCAGTCATGCTGAATATCCTAACCATCATAATTGGAACAGTAGGAATAATATCTATTCCGCTAGACATCAACGTAGCTCGTCTCCTAAGTCGGAGAAGAGTAAATATTATTATAATAAAAATTTCAGTAAATGGAACAATGTGCAGTCGTTGAATAATTCAACCTTTGGTTATGACAGGTCTTATTGTACAAATGTCCCACGAAGTATAAACGTTGATCATTATGACAGAGTATGTAACTATTGCAACAAGGTGGGCCATAGTATAAATGAATGCTACAAATACCTCGGTATTTGTAGTTATTGCAAACAAGAAGGTCATAAGATAGCTGAATGTAGAGCACGTCCGACTCCTTTGTTTTCTTCTCAGAATAGTCGTAACTCTAGTATAGTATGTTTGTTTTGTAAGAAATCGCATCCTGGAGTGAATTGCTTAGATAATGTTCCGAAAAAGAATGTGGTAAATGATACTTATGTTTCCAGTAATAAGTCACGTTCACTTCTTGCCCATTCTCCTCGTAAATGTCTGGGTATTGTTGAAAAACCTTGTCGACCCGAACCTTCGGTCAACCACCTGTCTCCCATGGTAATACCTAAATCAGTGGAGAATACCAAACAGTCTACCCCTATGGAGATAAATGACTCTGTTGAAAAGATTATCAATCTAACGCCCCCCCAGAAGTGGAAAACTTGGAAAAACCTATAATAAATGAATTATCAGTTCCTAATGTTCTCAGTATAAACGATTTAAATAGTAGTACTGAAAGTTTGTGTCTTTTGGATGCCATTAATCATAGTGTACAAAGTACAAATGAATCCAATTATAGTCATGAAAGCCATTGTGTTTTAAATTCTGATTCCATTGTAAAAGGCATAAATGAATTACTTACTAGTAATGAAAGCCAGTCTTTTCTAGATGTTCCCGATTCTAATGTTTGTAGTATGAAAGAAGTTATTTGTAGTAGGGAAAGTGATTGATGAAAAATCAGAAACTAAATAAATATAGGTCAAAGGCTTCGTCTTCCCCACTTGTTGAAAATACTTCTTTGGAATATAAATTTCCTTTATTCCCTTTGCTAACAGTTGGAAAGAAATCTTCCTTGAAAAATCCAATAAATAACCCTTGGTACAATGTCAATGATAAACCTATTTCAAATTCAGTTCCAGTACCGATACTTGAATCAAGATTGCGTGTAGTGCAAGTTGATTGTGATAAAGGAAAACCGGGTTCCTTGATAGTTCCCGTCGCTGTTAATCCAAATAGTCATAACTACTATAGTTGCTTTATTGACAGTGGAACTGGAACTAGCTTAATAAGTAAAGAATTTGTTTCAAAATGTTTTAAAGACGTAAATTTGTTACCGTCCATTGACTTAGGAATTAAAGAAATCAAGGGATTACATCGTAATCAAACAATACCCGTTGATCATTATATAAAAATGAAATTATTTTTCCCTAAAACTAATTTTGTCACAAAACCCATCGTTTTTGTTTTATTACCATCAGAATTCCTGCCTGAATTAATTGTATTAGGAGCTGTTGCCCTGAGAGAAAATGGACTGATGCCTTATATGTCTACTATGAAATTAGTACGTAGAATAGGTTCAAAAATAGAACCAATATCAGTAGACCCAAAGACCTTAAATTCCCCATCTTCTCGATATGGGGACTTAACTTCCTTTCCATGGTGCTCTTCTTAACATTGAAGAGGAATTCTGTGATTATATCATATCTTATATAATGGAATAAATCTTTTTCGTCTAAAATATCTGGAATATCTCTTACTAAATTCCTTTTCTATCTCTTTTCCTGCCTCTTCTACCATCTTCTGGGTTTTTGGGAATCCGGAGGGAAGGGGGGACTTGGGATTTAATTAAAGCAAAAATTTATAATCATAAATGAAATACAAATGTATTATTATTGACTAAAGAAATAATTATTTTATATAGGCCCTATATAAATAAGTCGTCCACACTTTGGATAACTTATTCTTAGATAGGTACTGCAGAGTCTAGTATCTTTAATAGCCATATATTAAATTATTGCCCTATAATATATTATCCTCTCAATTCATGATTTTATTTACTAATATATTCTTGTTTAATAGTTATTTTATTGCAGATGCAGATTTATTTTATATATGTTGTAAACATGAACTAATGCAGATAATGTTTTTCAGCTGCGCTGATGGTTTGTTAGCCCTGTACCTCTTTCACACAAAAAAATATAATGCAGTTTTGATTAATTTCTGAGTAACTTAAGTGATTTCTGATTTAAAACAAAAGTTAACTCAGTTTGATATAATAAAAGTGAAATTGCAAACAATTTGTAGAACCAATAGTGGAAATACTTTGAAAATTTTTGTGTGTGAAATAGAGCTATATTTGTAAATCTGCCATACTAATACAAGTCAAGTTTTGTAAATATAAATTACCGATACTAACCTTTTTATTATTACCTGCACCCATTATCGTGCTGGTTCCCACATTTCCTATATGCAGCAAGTACTGTGCTAAACCCATGGATACTTTTTAATAATTATTAGGTTCGAGAACCCTTATGAACCTTCCACTGTTTCTGAACTAACTCTACCCTGGTGTGCTAAACTTCAAAGATCCAATTGGAATCAGAAAAAAAATACTTAAATTAATCCAGGGTGGGGAGTTTAGATTTAGTGGGGGGGGATGTAGGGGGAAGTGAATATCCCCCTTTCTTCTTTATTTTGTTTGTTTAAGTATTTTTGGTTTTGATTTGAGATTTGACAAGAACCCATAGGAAATGGATTCTATAATTATATTTTATATTTTATTTTAAAGTCATTGTAAACCATTGTTTATTCTATCGTTTTATATATGAAAAATAATATAATCCCAACAAGTAATTACTAATATATAAAATTCTATATTCCAGCCATAGTTCTTAGTATTTATTTAAGTTTTCTGAAGTATGATTTTTGAAAACCTCTGTTTTTATAATACCTTTGTGTCCCAATTTTATTTATATTAATAATGGACACCATTGACGTTAATACTCCTGATAGAGTCCATTCTACTTTAATTGGATAAAAACATCATCTTATATTTTTCCCAAGATTTCCAAAGGTAAGAACTAAACATTAAAAGTTCATTAGATTTAAGTTAATGTTAAATGTTTTATATGGCTGAAATTAATTAAAATGTTCATAATACTTTAAGTATAATAATATCTAAGTAAAGTTAAACCCCGTTCCAGTTTCTCCTGTGTCTGAATCTTAGACTTCCCAGCCCTTCATCCATTTACTCCCCAGCTCTTCAGTTCAACCCCGAATATTGGGACTTATCAGTCGAGGGTAAGTGCCTGAAGATAATTAAATAATTTAAGTAATGAATAAATATTATAAATTTAATTTCAAATATAATTCCCAAGGAAAACTGGTGAAAGCATTACTTGTACTTGTTTATGTTTTCCCCAGGGTTCCGTTGCTGGGCAAGTTTTATGGCCGATTTCCGTTGCTGGGCTACCATATTGCACATTTCCGTGGCTGGGCAAAGTCTACTGCGTAATCCATTGCTTGGTTGCTTTTGCCATTTCTAGGCTGCTGTTATTATCACTGATTCCCATTGAAGTGAAGCTTCATTATTGTGTGAAGAGCTTTGTTGGTTATTACCAAATTTTACCCTCATTCCTACTTTTGGGAGATAAATTCATCCTGAATAAAATAAGTTAAGTTTGGTTTTAAAAGAACAAGACAATAAGAATATTTAAAAATAAAGAAATATAAAGCCGTTTGAAATATCATTATATACTCACGGTTTATTCACCATAATAAATATTATAGAAATATATTGTAAATAATTGTTATTATGTTTGCCCTTTTTGACTCTCGAACCACAATAGTAATTGCTACACAATATAGCATGTATGATTGATCTGGTTAAATACTTAACGGAATAATAGCCTCTTAATAGGCGAGCGTGGTTGTTTGTAGTTTAAGTATATTATTAAAAGTATATATTTGTTTATAAATGAATATATAAGTTTTGAAATTAGTTTATAAAATATAACCAAACTTAGATTAATTTCAAACCCAATTTAAATTCTATTAAATTAATAAAATAAGTTAAAAATAGTTTCCTTTGCTAAAAAATAAAAATCCGAAAGAACCACAATCACCCCCCGTTAAATCTGCTGCACCGTTAATACGGGAAAGAGTTACAGGTCCTGCGATGAATATGACCCTCCTTAGCCACAAAAGTCTATAATCTCTGCAAGTTTGAAGGGAAACTTGGATAAGCTGAAGGAAAATATCTTCTCTACCCATCTCTTACATCCTTATCAGGTAAAAGAAAAAGAGATAATAATAATTTAATTCCCCATAATTATTTAATAGGTTAGGAATAATCTTTAGTATATAAATTTCGGTATTAGTTTCTTATTATATAAATATATAATAATATAATATATTAAGGCGAAGTAACCTTCCGTTATTGTAAAGGGTCATCCGTATTTCTAGACCATTCTATAAATATTGGTGATCCTGGAATTGCTAACTCTTCCCTTACATATATATATATATATATATATATATATATATATATATATATTTGTATATATATATATATATATATATATATATATATATATATATATATATATATATATATATATATATATATATATATATATAGGAGAGAGGTATGTGTGTAAGTAATATATTCTTCAGGCATAAGAGTATTCATAAGTATTTGAGAGTTGGAATAGATTGAGATGGTATCAAAGTGAAAAGTATGATTGATTTTGAATTGGTGAATAAGATGAAGTATATGATGGATGTTAAATCAGTGGAGGGGGGGATCGGAATATCAGATCATTTTTTTTATATTAAGTTTAAGTTAGTTGGGGCTTGGATGGAGGGGAAGAATTAAGATTGGAATGTTTAGTGAATAAGGAATAAGGAAAAGTACTTGAGATCGCTTGCAAATAAATTAGGTGAATGTAATCAAGATGAAACTGAACTAATCTGAACGCAAATGAAGGAAGCCTTTGAATTGACAGAATTACCGGTGATTGATTAAGAATGGAGGCCAGATTGTGAATGGAAGTTGTGTAGCAAAGCGTTTATGGAGTGTATAGTTCCGAAGGATTGGAGGAGAGCAGTAATAGAACCTTTATATAACGGAAAGAGGGATAAAGGGAACTATAGAAGAATCAGTTTATTGAGTGTTGCAAGGAAGATAAATGCTGATATTTTGGTTGAAAAAGTGCGTCGAGTGACTGAGGGAATGATTGGCGAAGAACAAGATGCATTCAAAAGTAGAGGTAGAGGATGTGTAGATCAAATTTTCACATTGAAAGAAATGATTGAGAGTATGAGAGAGGAGAAGAATAATTAGTCGCAGATTGACGATTGTAGAAGTAGAAAGCAAGGTGCGAAACCACTTTCTTTCTATTCTTTTATTAATAATCATTTGGTTAATTAGATTAACTCCCTTTGGAGTCTCTGAAGTCTCAGAATATTAGTGCGATAAACCTTCTCTTCGATTATCTCTTGAACACTTCTATCTTACTCTACCCTCCACTCACCGCTACATCTAAATTAAATTATATCCGTAAGTGTGAGGGAGAAAGAATTGCCAACAGTGTATGTTCTGCTTGTCGTAGAAGGCGACTAAGTGGACAGTGGTAGTTGGGCTGGCTGCCCACTACCACTTATCTTTTGCCAGTAATGCTTATGCATGCCCCGGAGAAGGTCGTGATCGCCGTAAGCGACCTTCTATCTTTCGGCAAAATGTATGAATCGTATGGGTACATGGAATGCCAGAGGAATAAATGTTGAAGAATAGAGGAGAGAGGTGATGAATGTATTTAGAAAGGGTAAATTTGATTTGCTCGCTGTGATTGAAACAAAGATGAAAGGAAACGGTGATAATGAGTGGTGTGGTATGAAATTGTGTTTGTGCTGGTGTGGAAAGGAATGGGAGGGGGAGAGAAGGAGCTGCAATTCTGATGAGTGACCTGTGGTACAGAACTATGGTAGATTTTGTTTGCGAGTACAAGAATTCTAATGGTTAAATTTAAGTTTGAAAAGGTCAAGATATGTGTGGTTGTGATATATGGTCCATCTGAAGGTAATGTTGAAGAAAGTGACATTTTCTGGGATAATCTAAATAGTGTTTTGGATGGGGTGAGTAGGAGTTTCAGATTGATTGTGTTGGGTGACCTAAATGGTTGAATAGGTGATCAAAAAAGGGATTGTGTAACAGGTTGTTTTGGGGTGTCGGGAAAAAATAAGAATGGTAGGAATGTGATTGATTTCTTTTAGGAGAGAGATGTGTGTGTAAGTAATACTTAATTTAAACACAAGAGTATTCATAAGCATACTAGAGTTGGTATAGGCAGAGATGGTATCGAAGTAAAAAGTATGATCGATTTTGTGTCGGTGAAGAAGGATATGTTGAAGTATGTGTTGGATGTCAAATCAGTGAGGGGGTTAGGAATGGGATTATCGGACCATTATGTTGTTTTATGTATAATTAAGTTAGTGAGGGCTTGGTTGGAGAGTAAGGTGATGAGGAAGGGAGTGAGTAGAATTAAGAGTGATAAGTTAAGTGAACAAGGTAATAAGGAAAAGTATTTAAGAGCGCTTTCAAATAAATCAGTTGAATGTGAACAAGATGAAACTGAACAAATCTGGAAGCAAATGAAGGAATCGGTTGTTAGTAGTGCAAAAGAAGTATGTGGATGAGGTAAAGTAGGAAGTAAGAATGTTAACAGCGAGTGGTGGAATGAAGAGACGATGCAAGCGATTAAAAGTGAAAATGAAGCGTGGTTGAATGTATTAAAGCCAATGATGAGGTTTCAAAAGAAAGATATTTGGAATTATATAAAATGAGAGAGAAGAAGAATAAATTGTATTTAGGTTTTATGGATTTGCAACTGACGGATGATAGGATTAATAGGGAAGCTCTATGTGATATATGGTGTTGGTGGTAGACTTCTGAATGGAATCAAAAGTATGTATGACGATAGTGAAACGTGCATAAGAATAAATGGAGCTGAAAGTGATTGGTTTAATTGAGTGGGGACAATCCTCGGTGAGAAATTAATGTTGAATGATGAGCAATTCGAACAAGTGTCTGAGTTTAAATATTTAGGATGTATGTTATATGAAAGGAGAACAGATGATGCAAAGCGTAGTAGGAAAGTTGTGAATGGTAGGAAGGTGGCTGGTGCAATTAAATCCTTGGTGGATGTAAAGGGACTTAAGTCTTGAGTGCGCTAGGTTCTTACATGAGTGTATGTTGTTACCTGTGTTAATGTGTAGTAGTGAAACTATGGTCTGGAATAAGAGGTATAGATCTAAAGTACAATGTGTTCAGATGGACAATCTTAGGGGCGTGTTAAGAATTGCTAAAATGAGAAATAAATGTATTAGGGAGTTGTGTGGTGTGAAGAAAGGAGTAAACGAGAGAATAAATGAAATTACATTGAGTTTGTTTGGTTATATTGAAAGGACGGACTATAGTCTGTTGGTTAAGCTGATATATAGTGGTGAGTGTGCTGTCAATCGACTGGCTGGGAGACCGAAGAAAAAGTGGATTGAGTCAGTTAAGGAATGCCTGGAGGAGAGGAATGTGAGTTTGGCAGAGGCGAGAAGAATGTGCATAATAGGAGTGAATGGCGGGGTTTTGTGAGGGGGTATGGTTGTGGCCCACCTTGGCCAAGGGATGAACCCTACATTGACGAGAAGCCATAGTGAGGGTCCATCGCGGTCCCGAGAAGCCCTAGGGTGGAGTTTTCTGACTGCGACGAGTTTTCACTTAAGGGTATAAACAGGGGCGGTAAGGCTGGGCTTTCTTTTCGACTTGCGTCATGTTCTTCTACTACTTTTCTGTTTCTGGAGAAGGTGATGCACCTTACCCCCAGTCAATGGTGAAAGAAAGTGGGTGATGATGATGATGATTTTATATATATATATATATATATATATATATATATATATATATATATATATATATATATATATATATATATATATATATATATATATATATATATATAATATTATTATTATTTTTAAGACTGTCTACATTACATATACATTACATATAAATATAGATAAATTATTATTATATATATATATTATTATATATATATATATATATATATATATATAAAATAAAATTTTCTTCTCAATGGTATAATTAATATTAACATAAGAAGTTTGTCAAGTGCAAAATAATTAATAGTTAAATGTATAAACAAAAATTTAATAAAAAAATTGTAGTAGTTTCTGCCAGGTTTTTGAACAGTTTCTCGTTAGTGACGAACGCTTCCTAGAGCTTATTTAATGATACACCAGTTGTTTTTTCGAACAATCGAGGAAAACTGATCCTCCTCTTCCCTCCCCTCCCTCCCTCCCTCCCCTCCATACCCCTCCCCTCCCCTCCCCCTCTCCCTCCCTCCCCCTCCTCCCCCCCCCCTCTCTCCCCCCCCCTCCTCCCCCTCCCTCCCTCCCTCCCTCCCTCCCCCCTCCCTCCTCCCTCCCTCCTCCTCCTCCTCCTCCCTCCCTCCTCCTCCTCCTCCTCCCCCTCCTCCTCCCCGTCCTCCTCCTCCTCCTCCTCTTTAGGATTATGAATTCCATAATATAACTTTTTTACCGATTAGTGCATAAAAATTATTTGTTTTTCTCAACTAGTAAAGAAACTGTTGCGAAGCTTGGTTTCTACTTCTGATTCTCCTTCTTTCTTCTCCTCCTCTTCCTTCCTCCTCCCCTCCTCGCCCTTTTGAGGATTATGAATTCCAAAATATAACTTTTTCACCGATTTGTGCATAGAAATTATATTTTTTTTCTCAACTAGTAAAGAAAACTGTTGCGAAACTTGGTTTATACTTCTGATTCTTATTTTGTGTAAGCTTCTTTATAATTGTATCTTCTCTCTCTTTATGCATTAGTGTGGTTCAATACCTTCACGCTGCGCTGTATGCCACTGCGCTGTTCAAGGTCTTTTCGTCTGGTGCCAAGGATGTTCACATGGAGGTCATTTGATGCATTTATTCGAATGGTTCTCGGAGAACACGGTCTGTCCAACGGGATGTGGTCATGAATGTGAATTTACTTGAATATTCTGCTTTTAAACCAGGTTAGGTGTAGCCCTTTAACTTTTTTTATAATATATATATATATATATATATATATATATATATATATAATATATATATATATATATATATATATATATATATATATATATATATATATATATATATATATATATATATATATATATTTTTTTTAAATATATTTATTATAAAAAAATATATATTTATATATATATATATATATATATATATATATATATATATATATATATATATATATATATATATATTTTCTTAGGAAATATACTTCAGTACAAGGAAGACCTAATTGCTCAAGTTGAAAGAGAAGATCTCATGTGTTGATTCAAAAAAATAATCTGCGAAATGTTATTAGGGAGGTGTAACTGTTTTACGTGTAAAAAACGGAAATAAAAATTTAAGTTTTAAATAATTTTACATTTCTTTTGTGAATAGGAACGAGCCTCGCTTCTCCTTTGACAACAAAGTTACAGATAATTAATTCTTAGATTTAAGAAAGATAAAAAAGAAGTTAAATCTCTCTCTTCATGCCTTATCTTATCTGATTTTGTTCATTTAATTTTCTGATTAAGTTTTCTGAGCTCTATAACTATTACATTTCTTTAATTCTCATTTTACCCAAGTTCCTGCAGCCTTGTAAGCTTTTATCATTGTTCCTAATTTAGTAGATGCTAGGAGATTTAAAATTTAAGAAGTTTTATTTATTTGCTTTACTTACTTATAGCATTCGTTTTATGAAAACCTTTTGAGACTTGCTTAATGAAATATAATTTCAACAACCCCCAATATTTTTTATATTATTTTCACATCTCATACTGGATTGCTGGATTATTAAATTATAACTACCCTTCATTTTTAAATTTTACATTTTATTTTTTTTCTTCTCAAAACTGAATCATTTTTGGTGCAACATAATTTTTTTTAAATCCATTTAAAAATCTTTATTTTAGTTATAAAAGTTTTTTAATTTTAATTTTTTTTTCTTATAAACTTTCCTACTGCGTTTTTTATTTACTCCTTAGTTTTTTCCTTTTTTCAAGACAAATAATTTTGCATTATTATTATTATTATTATTATTATTATTATTATTATTATTATTATTATTATTATTATTATTATTATTATTATTATTATTATTATTATTATTATTTTATATATATATATATATATATATATATATATATATATATATATATATATATATATATATATATATATATATATATATATATATATATATATATATATATATATATATATATATATATATATATAAGTATATATATATATGATATATATATATATATATAAGAATAAATGGTGTCAATGGTGATTGGTTTAGGGGATTAATAGCGGAGTGAGACAGGGCTTGTGTTATGTCTCCTTGGTTATTTAATTTGTATATGGATTTGGGGTTATAGCAAATTAGACGAGGATGGTAGGAAATGGTGTGAAAATGACAGAAAATGGGATTAGTGGATGGTGCTCTACCTATTATATGCGGATGATTTTGGTTTGTGGCGAATCTGAAGAGAGTTTGAGATTGGTAGAGAGATTTGGCAGAGTGTTTAAAAGGAGGTGTAAACGTAGATAAGAGTAAGGTTATGGTTGTGAGTGAGGACAGTCCTCGGTGGGAAGTTATGTTAGATGGTGAGCAGCTGGAACAAGTGTCTGAGTTTAAATATTTAGGATATATATGGATGAGAAGGGAACGGATGATGCAGAGTGGCAGAGGTATAGAATGGCAGGAAGGTGACTGGTGCACTAAATCGTTGGTGAATGTAAAGGACTAAGTCTTGAGGTGCTAGGGTTCTTACATGATATGTTGTTACCTGTGTTATTGTATAGTAGTGAGACTTTGGTCTGGAATAAGAAGTATAGATCTAAAGTTCAAAGTGTTCAGAAGGACAATCTTAGGGGAGTGCTAGGTGTGAGAAGAATTGATAAAATGAGGAATGAACTTATTAGAGAGCTGTGTGGTGTGAAGAAAGGGGTAAATGAGAGAATAAATGAAAGTATGTTGAGATGGTTTGGTCATATGGAAAGGATGAATGATAGTCGGTTGGTTAAGCGGATGTATAGTGGCGAGTGTGTTGGGAACCGACCGGCTGGGAGACCGAAGAAAAAGTGGATTGAGTCAGTAAACGAATGTTTAAAGGAGAGAAATGTGAGTTTGGTAGAGGCGAGAAGAAAGGTGTATAACAGGAGTGAATGGCGGGGGATTGTGAGGGGGTATGGTTGTGGCCCACCTGGGCCAAGGGATGAACCCTTACATTGACGATCTACCATAGTGAGGGTCCATCGCTGTCCCATGAAGCTTTAGGGTGGATTTTCTGACTACGACGAGTTCTCACTAATTAATGGTACTGAGGGGGGCGGTAAGGCTGGGCTTTCTTTTCGACTTTTGTCATGTTCTTCTACTGCTTTTCTTTTTCGATGCTCGTCACGCACCTTACTCCCATTCTTGGGAAAATAGAAGGTATATAAAGAAAGAAAGATATATATATATATATTAGCCAAAAAATTTGTATATGTAAGTACATATGTAAATATTGTTATTTTAATATGATATTTTAAATAAAATTTGAAAGTACAATCTTTCTATTTCCTCCCTTCAAATTTCATCATTTGCACTGACCCCGCTTCTTCAGAGTATATCGCAGACGTCTTTTTGTCCGCTTGCTACTACTGCATATAATGTTTGAGCTCATCTAGATATTTCTCTATTGAAATTCCAACTGTACGAGTATCTCGCCGCTGAGATACATATAATTTTTTCCCTTCCAATGTCTTGTTTCAAACTTGCTAACTCCCATGGTAAGGGATTCTTACCGCGATATATAATTTATTCATATTCATATATATAATTTATGCGTACTCCCCTAGTGTTCTTCTGGCATAAAGAAAATCGAACATAAGAAATCTCCTGGTCCTCATTGCCTAACGATTCCTTCACTTCACAATTTTGTAATGTACATTTCTACGACTCTGTTGGATATTGGACCATGTCAGAATTTCAGGTAATGGAGAGAGCGATAAATTTGTTAAAAGTATTCTCCAAGCACCATGACCGTTCGAAACTTCTCCCAGATGCTCTGAAACAATAATCTTTCCTTGTCCAACTATATTCCCATTTTCGCCATGGTTTCCGAATAAGCTGATAAGAGTGTTGGGAGTATGACAGTCGCGGAGATGATCACTACTACATGGGGTAATCTTGGCTCGACTCTGCATAGACCTTAACAGCTTTTTATTCACAGTTATCTCACGTACAGGCATCCTCACCCTTACTTGCCAATTTGTGAACTACTGCCTCTTCAGTTCATTATTTGTTCAAAGAATCGTACTGCCTATCGTAGGCAAAAAGTATTCCCCCATATCTGTTCTAGATCTTCCGATGGAATATTACAATGTCTTTACAAACTCCCCAACTTTCGATGTCAAAATTATCTTTCAAATTACTCCTCAAATATAAATATCCAAAAGATCTAAACTCTTCGACATCTTTTCTTCCTTGTTTTGACTAAAAGCCTTTTCTGAGACAATTCTCGTCTCAGTTTAACTGCATTTCACTAAGTTGTGATGACCTCGGTACACCCAATTAAAATAAATATCGGGGGAATCTCTGAAGCAAGATGCCAATCAATAACTATACGATCCCAAACATCTTAAATACTATGTCGTTAGATTTCTTTTTTTCATTTCAGATCACCTTATGACTAAGTCGTGCAGCTATCAATAAGCTCTTCGGACAACGAAATACACAACAATCGTCTTCTTGTGAAGTTCTAAAAATCATACATTAAAAGTGTGACGAAGAAAGTTCATTAGTATACAGTGGACGCCATCATACTAGCCGCTTTATAACTATTGGTTCAATCCCAAACTAAGAAGGATGAAATCCATCTCTAACTAAGAAAATAAGCTAATTCTAGCGATTAGTTTCATTCGCAGTCCATATAGAGAGCTGGACAAAAACTGATATCTCTGAAAGATCCATTCAAGAAACATTTCATCTAAAACCATGCCGACCCTCATTGGCAGGTTGAGTTTTATGTGAACCCTCCCAATACTATCGAGAAAGATGTTAATACTACAAGTGTTATTGTTTGTATTGTAATCTTATGTATATTCTTCTTGTCAGACTGTGACAGATCAAATAGTTTCTTCCAAATGTAGCTAACCGGGCAGAAGATGACTAAATGTAGTTCCAACATGATTGGACTCTACACCATTTCAATAATGTTTCCCGCACTGAACTGAATGAGCATTTTCTTCTGCGATAGATTGATTGGACGATGTGAGCAAATTAGGTTTTCGGCTTAGTTACATTTTCAGTTTCTTTCTTTGGGGCAGTTCGAAAAACACAGTTTACGCATATCACCAATCCAATTCAGCAACTTAGGTAGAGATTTATATATTCTTGAAATTAAGTGAACATATGAGAGATGTGCAACTCGATTAAAAAGATAGTTGTTAAATAAATTACAGCAAATGGTCAGTGCTGACCATTTGCTGCAAGGAATTTAATTACTCATTATTTTTTCTAAAAGGTTTCGTTCATGAAATGTGTAGAATGTCTGAATATATTTTACTTTAACAAGCACCTATTATTTTTTCAATGAATATTCCATCCATATTTGTATTTATTGACTGCCCTATTACTTTTGCTCAACCCTGTATATATGAAGAGTTTACTTGTGTTTTAGAGTGAACAGTTTGGTAGGAGGTTGAATGGGGACTTACAAGGGAATAGGAAGCACAGAAGGTACTTAGGAATGAGAAAAAGGGAATATGCTTAGAATAATGAATAAGGATGGTTCTTTCGTAACTGAGGAAATGGATGTGAGGTGAGTGTGGAGGAAACACTTCGAAAATCTGCATAACATTGGCAGTAATGAAGAGATGAAATAAAGTGAATGTGTGTGGGTTTGTGGGTGCAATATTGAATAGGTATTTTTGGGGATGAGGCCATTAGTAAGGAAGAAGTAATGGATAGAGTGAGAAAGTTGAAGAATGGTAAAATCTGTAAATTTCACTGGTGAAATGATCAAGAACGGAGGCGAGATGGTGATTGAGTGGATTTGAAAGTTACGTAACAAAGCGTTTATGGAGGGTATAGTTCCGAGGGATTGGAGGAGAGCAGCAATAGTACCTTTATATAACGGTAACTGTAGGAATTATAGGGGAATTAGTTTATCGAGTGTTGAGGGGAAAATATATGCTGGTATTTTGGTGGAAAGAGTGCGTCGAGTGACTGAAGGACTGATTGGTGAAGAAAAAGGTGCGTTTAGAAGTGGTAGAGGATGTGTGGATCAAATCTTTACATTGAAACAAAAGATCGAGAAAATGAGGGAAAAAAAGAATAAATTGTATTTAGGTTTTATGGATTTGCAATAGGCGTTGATAGTATTAATAGGGAAGCTCTATAGCATGTGTTTGTGATATATGGTTTTGATGGTAGGGTTCTGAATGGAATCAAAAGTGTGTATGACGATAGTGAAGCATGTGTAAGTATAAATGGAGTTGAAAGTGATTGGTTTAATATTAATAGCGGAGTGAGGCAGGGATGTGTTATGTCTCCTTGGTTATTCAATTTGTATATGGATGGGGTTATGAAATAAATAGAGGTGGGGGTGGCAGGAAATGGTGTTAGAATGATGGAGAATGGAAGGGAGTGGAGGGTGTCCTACGTATTATGTATGGATAATTTGGTTTTATGTAGCGATCTGAAAAGAGTTTGAGAGGATTGGTAGAGGGATTTGAAAGGGTTTGAAAGTAAACGTAGATAAGAGTAAGGTTATGGTTGTGAGTGAGGATAGTCCTCGGTGTGAAGTTATGTTAGATAGTGAGCAGCTGGAACAAGTGTTTGAAGTTAAATATTTAGGATATATGTTGGAAGAAAAGGGAACGGAAGATGCAGAGCGTAGTAGAAAAGTTGTGAATGGCAGGAAGGTGGCTGGTGTAATTAAATCGTTGGTACGTGGATGTAAAGGGACTAAGTCTTGAGTGCGCTAGGATCTTGCATGAGGGTATGTTGTTGCCAGTGTTAATGTATAGTAATGAGACTATGGTCTGGAATAAGAGGTATAGACCTAAAGTACACTGTGCTCAGATGGACAATCTTAGGGTTGTGTTAGGTGTGAGAAGATTTGATAAAATGAGGAGTGAACGCATTAGAGAGTTGTGTGGTGTTAAGTAAAGAAAAGGAGATAGGAGACTAGCAACCGACAACAAACCCATGACCATCACAAGCTCACGCGCATAATAAAGAAAAGCTTATGGTACCACTTAACACACGTCGACACCACCAGAGCACTCGAGACAAGAATAAGCTCACAGGCCAATATGAGCGTTACAAAAACTCGCAGACTCGAGCTTAATAACAGTGGTCGAGTTCGGTTGTCGCATACAGAACCTCGCACCTCGTGCAAAAATCCCGAGAGAGAGCAGCACACGTGGTATATGAGTCAGTAAACGGAATGACCAGTAGAAGTACATTACTTGTGAGTTTGGCTGAGGCGAGAAGAAAGGTGCATAATAGGAGTGAATGTCGGGGTTTTGTGAGCGGGTATGGTTGTGGTCACGGCTGCGAAGTCGGAGCCGTGGAGCCGGAGCCGAAATTTTTTGAGAGAAGAGCCGGAGTCGGAGCCAAAAAAAAAGACGCTGCTCCGGCTCCGCGGCAAATAAACAATTAAGTAATTATTAATTTTAATTACTAATAGGTTATATATATATACAACTATATATCACACCAATATCATCTACATAATACTCACAATACTTACATACAACTAACTCCATACAACACCACTCACCAACTCAACCGCAAACCATATTAAGACATACACATATATACACTCAAAACATAACCCCACTACACCAAATCCCCCCTCCAAACAACCTCACATATAAGAAAAAGCTACTTGTTTACAGGTAGAAAATAAATGTATATATAAATAAAGTATATATTGTATTTTATTTATTAATTTATATATTTATATATATATTTATTTATTTAATATATATATATATATATATATATATATATATATATAATAATATATAATATATATATATAATATATATTTATATTATATATCTATATATATATATATATATATATAATATATATATATATATATTTCAGAAATTTGCTTATGTATATATTTATTATTCAGATAATAAAAAAAGGTTCGATACTTTTTTATTGCACAGACTATACATAACGCATAATCTAATATTACAATTAAATACCTCTACTGATATAACCATTACAAACATAAACACCACACAAACTTACGAAAGCCCGATCATCTCAATCACTCAATAGTATACTACTAGAAACATCAATTGCATACCACACCCATCACTCAGCACATAACACAGTCTAACTCCTCATATACACAATGAATAGTTTAACACACGTAACTGACTAAGCGAGAAACCAATCAAGCATCATCAGAACTCACTCTCTCCACCCCCGCACGTCTCACGAGAGAACACACGATTACTGACAAGGAGCCTGCGCGCACCACATTCCATATACATCACGAACCCATATCTCACAAACGCATACTCCCATTAAACACACCCACAGAACACATTACGAGCAAACACACCAAAAACAAACCCACCTACCCTAAACCAATCACCAAGACCTCAAATTATCTTAATAAACAAGGATCGCAAAACAAAAGGCTGAGATACCACAGCAACACAACCAACAAACAAACCACCACAACCAAACAAACACAGGCACTCAACCAACTACTATTCTATATACCCTATCCACAACACTCAGCACTCAACAGATATTTAATAAGAGCTTATATTAATTACAATCTCGAGAGACCCAACACATCGATGTATAATGTAAAAACTTGTTCTGTCTATGTCAAGTGAAAAATTCAAAATACAATTGATTATAATGGTTGCTAAAGATAGTGATTGATTAGTTTTTTTTTTGCATAACCAGGATTTAATTAAAGCACTGTGCGGGGACATGGCTTCGAAACTGGAAGTCCCTTTCGACTGGGAAAATATTTGTAAAATAGTTCTAGAAGAAGCGGATAAGCAAAAAAATAAACTTAAAAATTGCTTAAAGGAACGCTTCGCGTATTTAAAGATGGATGCTTGCACAAGGGGAAAATAAATTATTTTGCTACTAATATTAAATATGCGGACGAAGATAAAAACAATATTACTAAAACGTTAGCAGTAAAAGATACCAAATAGCAACATTTCAGCGAACATGTCCAAAAATTTGTTATTGACATTTAAAAGAATTCGAAATAATAAGAGGCAAGTAATTAGCTTAGTTACGGATAACGCATCAGACGTAATCAGTACAATTGAAAAATTTTATAAGGACAATGAGGAACAGGAAGCTGGTAAATGTGATACTGATTTTTATTGAATGTCAAAACGAAGAAGTAATAGTTGTTTTTAGAATGAACTTGATAAAACTAGGAAAAAACTGTGACGTTAACAATGCACACACGAGATGTGGAGTTAATGCTTTATAGTTAGCAGTGCGTGATGAACTTCACAATACTCATACAGCAAATCTTATAAACAAGGCGAGACAAATAGCAAAAGCAGCACGTACCCCAAAATTAATATAAAGCTGGAAAAGTGGCAATCTTAGATAAAGAGGCAAGATGGGGAAGTACATGTCTTATGCTCGAAATCCTTCTTCAACTAAAAGACTATTAGTATGATGGCTGCTGGTACTCCTGAACTTTTTCTTTCCTATAGTCAGTGAGAAGAATCGAAACCTCAAAAAGCAGATTTATTAAAAATTCACCACCACATTACAAACTTAAATAAAAAAACAAACACCTAAAATTACTAACAAAATACATCACACCCACCTCAATCAGAAAAGACTTAACCTCGAGCCAGAAAAAAAAATTAAGAGAGAATGCCAAGCATTTAACTTTAGACCACAATACGAACAACATACAACATAAAACTCCACGGAAAAGAAGGAAAAATAAATGTATAACCATGAAAAAACAAATAATAAGACTGCAATCACAATTGAAGCATGCATTCAAAATCCTTTGGAACACAACCTATCACAACGGAATCTTCGGAGCAACACTTCGACTACGATTACTCCGAGAAACAACATTCAAAAGCTGGAACTCTCACTTCATACATCCTGTAAGACTACGGCATACACTCTACACATGAAAATCAACACCACTATACGAAAAATACCAATCATGCGAAATATATCACGGAACCTCACAATAGCATCACCAAGTAACTCAAGCTCAAATCCCAACATCCACACGATACTAATCTCAGAAATCCTCCTTGTGGTTCTTGTCAAAAGAATAAGTAAAATTCGACAAACAATGAGACATTGGAGCAGGAGAAAAGCGATTGAAAAAGACAATCTTACATTAAAAGACCTTCATCATAAAACATACTACTACTGGAACACCCACATACAAAGATATGATCCACTCTCCATACATCCACCAGGAGCCCATTATAACCACCCATTGAAACAAAACGAAAAACTCACACAGTTAACAGTAACCACAAATACATCAATAACATAAATCCTAACATAAATTTCACCTTTGAAATTCCAGACGCGTCCCTCTAACATATCCCAACCAGCTTTGCCTTCCTAGTCAAGTGAATGTTGAGAGCTCATTTCATTATTATAAACATTTAAAAATAATACAATGCCAGCGATCATATTAAAGAAAGCACTATCGTACAATAGAGCGCGCCTCTTACACAATAGACAACACGTATATTCCAAACAACAATCGATTTCTGCATAATTATAATTATTACCACCATACAACTATAACTCACATACAGTAATCAACAGAAGACAACTTGTATTTAAGATATTCAGACACGCCAAGAACTCGTAAAACATCTATTCGTTATCAATTAAAACTTATAAACACACAGCTACATCGGACTTCTATACAGAATAAAATTAAAGTATTACTATGTTCAGGAAACAAAAACAACAACGCACAATGACTCACAGTAACATCAAAAGAGGAATTATACTTTATATCAAACTCTTCAGCAAATAGCAACACACACTGGACCATTCATCCACCTCTTAAATAATAATACCGATTCTAAAAAAACAACAATTACCAATAAACCACCATATATCACATACGCTATACATAACACAGCAGCGCACAGCACTATATTATCGATTTCAAAGAGACAAATTATATCAATTTAGGAAAGAAAGTGAAATTAATTCTTTTTTTTCCTGTATTTCGTAAAAATTTTCTATTTTCTATAAAATATTTTTCAAGTTTTTAATTCTAAGTTAACAAAGATGTCATTAAGACATGTGCATATAAATCATCAAACATAAAAATTTATGTAACAGGAGAAATTATCGGGTTTTACGAGTGATATAAAATAGAGAAGGAATTAATAATTGGACTAGCCGGAGCCGAACAACTTTTAAAATGTTCGGAGCAGGCATAACCTTTTAAAATGATGCGCAACACGCCGAAAAAATTTGCCAGACCTCTGCAGCTCCCCTTGGTTGGTGACCACATCTGGGTCAAAGCGATGCAACACAACATTGAGACGAAGATGACCCATACGTCGAAAGGTCCGTCGCGCACATACCAAGTGAACATAACATATAACGAGGTGGGTGGATTTCCACCAACTGACAACCTACGACCACAGAATATACTCATACCGCCACATACCCCAGTTAATACCAAACGAGCAAGGGTGCGCTAATGCTCAAAGGGTCTTATATCATCACATAATGATTTTCGTCACAATCACTCTCTCTCCTCACTCTCCAAATACTCTTTTAGATATTTTGTGACATGGCCTACGCACCTTTTACCCTAGTTCCCTTGGGGAGAAGAAAGGTGGGTAGATATATAATATATTATTATATAATAATATATAATAATATATCACTATATACTAACATACTAATACTACACCATAAATAATATAATATATATATATATATATATATTAATATATATATATATATAATATATATATATATATATATATATATATTGTGGCGTCTGGTGCAGGAGGCTGCTAGCACCACTGACGAATCCTAAGTAGTTTCCGGGAAGAAACACCACTTTATCGTGACAACGCTTACTCTCTTCAACATCTAATAATCTTCTATTGAAGGTGGTTATTCAAGACCAGATTTTAACCCCTTCAGATTGATGACCCGGGAGTGACACGAACTTTTAGCAAAAGTGACACCGAACACCTATCAAATGTGACACCGAACACTCATCAAATGTGATTCCAAATACCCATCAAATCACCGAACAACCTTCAAATCAAGTTTCTTCTATTGGGCGCTACTCTGTTCGGTCATCCTGTATCGCCCGTACCGTACTTCTCAAACTTCTGCAGGTGCGGACTAACTGCTCATAAGAGTACAGAGTGGTTGAAGCCTTCTTGGTGACCTTAATGTGTGCACACCTAGCTCTCACCTGACAGCTACACGTTACTACCCGACGTCCTTCCAAGTCCGGAGAGCGGAGTGTGCTCGCGACATTGTCACTGGAGGTGGGGGGGAGTTCTGTGGCGTCTGGTGAAGGAGGCTGCTAGCACCACTGATGAATCCTAAGCAGTTTCCGGGGAAGAAACTCCATCAAAACATCACTAATCTATAAAATCGTGAAACACAGACTTACTCTCTCACATCCAATAAGCATACAATACTCTCTATTCAAAAAGGTGCGTCTATTCAAGAACCACAGATTAATAACCACACACCATCCACACTTCCACTATATACAACCATAACTAAAACAACTACCATATTAATAAAATACAACATATACACTAAACAAACCCAAAATCAACCCATAAATATAACTATATAACCAACCATCTCAATATATAAATCATACTATACACAAATAACCGTATACAAAACCTCAAACCAATCACCTACCACTCACCTACAATCACAAAATAAAAAACTATAAATAATTAAAGTATAACACTATAATAATAAATCAAATTAATCTAACAGACACCATACACCAATCTAAAACAACCTCATATAACCCTAAATACCTCAACACCACATAACTCACCTATCCACTCCAATTCACAAAATATACTATATAATATATATATATATATATAATATATATACTAAAATGCATGAAAAATGAGAATACTCCAAGTCATCATAATGACACTATATAATTCTAAAATTTAAAAAGAGGCAAATAAGAATAGGAATTTTAAAAATTGCCGTAACAGTCACGTAGTAATCAGAATTTGTAAATTAGATTTCAAGTTTTGAAAAAAAATATTATTCATTTTAAAATTTATAATCAGCTATCGCTTAACCGTTAAAGCTGCAAAAATGTAGGGGCCATATCATTTCGTATACTATGATCAACAACCACACTAAACAATACCACCCAACTCAAACTCCACACCCATCCATAACTACCTTTAGAATATCAAAACCAAATCATTAGCTCCACCTAACAGAAACCCTCTAAAATACAAACACCCCATATATATTAATAATAACAGACCACCACATCTACCAAATAATTATACTAAATCCATATCATACACATCACAGAAATACACCATAATAAAAATATAACACCCTATAATTAAACTAAACTATTAACAAACCATAACTATTCAACCAATCACCTCAATAAACAATATATATAGATAACAAATATATATATATATAAATAATATATTTATAGTACTATATACAGTATATACAATATATAATAATATATATAACATATATATATATATATATATATATATATATATATATATATATATATATATATATATATTTAAAGTCCCCTCTGGTAGGTAAAAATCGAGAGTTCGCATTAAATTCACCAGAATTGAGGGGGAAAAAAGCTGTTCCGAATCAAAGGCCGATACGTCCCAACACACGACATTTGAAAGTGTTTGCAAGTCAAAGCAAAACGGAAAAGCATGTCTCCGTTACATATATATACCTATATATATAATCATTAAATTTACCTATATAAAAAGCCTAACATCAACACCATATATTATTATATATACCCTATATATAATATATATAAAATATACTAAAATATATATATATATACACCTTATATAATCATAACTCACTCCTACCCTTCAACTCATTCAAATAAAAATAATCCTACAACTAATAAGTGTCGCAATATCCAAACCCAATAATACTCATAATATATATACAATAATATAATTATACATATAATATATAACAATTATATACTAACTAATACTACAAAGCTATAAATATACATCAAATATATATATAGTGTGTCGTGTAAGTGATGATGTGAACATTAAATAAAAATATTACTGGTTAGTTATAATTTTGACGATCTAATTTTCCTATAGTTTCTAACTATATCTGTATTATTTTAAGTTATTTTATCCCATAGATGACTATTAAATTGTAGAGATTTATCGTTAAAAAATAGAATTATTCATCGCCTCTTAATTTACCTAAAAGTATTAACACAAGTGCTTATAATAACATAATAATAATCACACGCATAGAGATCATTAGACTCTCACCATTACAGTAATCCAAATACTATATATATTCCATACTGATTCCTCAGCATTTGTATATCATATTAGCTAACTCACCTAATTGCTAGGAAAATAATTCCCGCACAGTAATAAAGATATTTATGATGTTGAAAAAATAAACAAGTAGTAAATATACCCAAATAAAATGACTATCATTTCTGATCAGTATAATTGAAATTTAATTGTTGTTAATATACTTAACCTTTATTTTTATTTAAAATTAGCTAACAAGTCTTAAAATAATGGCAGATTGTTCAAATCACATAAAATCAGGGATGGCACGAAAAAAATCAAATGAAAAAAATCAAAAAGATTGATTTTTTACTTGATTTTTTTATAAATAATCATAATTTTTTTGATTTTATTGTTTTTTTTAATTTTTTTAATTTTTTTAATTTTTTTAATAAATTATATTTTTTTATTATTTTTTATGCCTAATAATGGTAAAATTGTATCTTGGTTACGACAATAAAAAATTATAAATAACAGTTGTACACTAGTTTTATAAGAAGTTTAATCATTTTAACTCATTTATACAAATTTTCCATCAAACTATTGCATTGATAACCGATAAGTCACTGTAACAATCTCTTATAGATGTCATTCCGACTAGTTTCTTTTTATATTATCATTGGTAAAGAATATTATTTATCGAAAACCATCAGCTAGGGCCTAGGGTTTTTAAAAATTGACACACAATCTAATCCAGCAATGCATCTACTAATATCCTTATATTCCATATACAAAAATTTGTATAAAAATGTCCGCATAAACTAAATCGATATGTTAGGCCCAGTACTTGAATATGTCTAAACAATTTTAGCACCTTATTCAGAAAAGACAAGATTAAATCATAGGAGAGAGGAGCAAGCAAAACGTAAAGCAAACGAGGGTAATTTTTGGCTTTGAGAATAAGAATAGGCGCGAAGGTGACAAGGTTGGACCCCATCTTCTTCAAAGTATTATCTTATTTATTATTCTTAATTATTCATCTCAACTTCGCACTGAGGACATTCTAGAGGGCCAATGCGGCTTCTTAAATTTTTAAATTTTTTTATTGGTTGACTGGGACCAGTCTTAAAAAGGACACCCACTGCAGCGCTTCTTCAAAGTATTAATCCACACCAACCTATATAATATTCACAATATGAATACAACAAAACTGAGTAAACCATCAAACCATTATCTCCACGACTAAAGCTGCGGAGTCAATCGCGGGTTCTTAAATTATTTTTTTAATCTTTAAATCTATTCATAGTGTTGACTGGGACAGCCTAGATAGGCCCATGTGGCTTCTTAAAATTTTGCCTTATTTATCATTTGATATTTATTATGCAGTTGACTGGGACATTCTAGAGGGCCAAATGCGGCTTCTTAATTATTAACTTTTTCTATTGGGTTGACTGGGTCAGTCTAAAAATGACCATGCGGTTCTTAAGTATTATTCTTATTTATTATGAGTTTGTACTGGGACATTCTAGAGGCGACAATAGGCGGTTTCTTAAATTATTATATTTTAAAAATTATTAATATTTCAATATTTATACTTATTATTGGTTGAACTCGGGACAGTCTACGATGGCCTATGCGGCTTCTTAAATATTATTCTTATTTATTATTTATTTGGTTGACTAGGGACATATTCTAGAGTAGGCCAAGTGCAGCTTCTTAATTCATTATTTTTTATTGTTGATGGGACAGTCTAAATAGGACCATGCGGCTTTAAGTATTAATTCTTATTTATTATGGGTTGACTGGGACACAGTCCTAGAAGAGTTAATGCAGCTTCTTAATTATTATTCAGATTATAATTAAGAAGCTGCATTAAACCCCTAGAATGTTCAAAAATAAATAAGAAATTAAGAATAATACTTAAAAAGCCGCATGATCCTATTTAGACAGTCCCATCCAAAACCAATACAAAAATTAATAATTAAGAGCCGCATTGGCCCCTCTCGAATGTCCAAGTCAACCCATAATATAAAATATAAGAATCATACTTAAGAAGCGTATGGACCTATTCTAGACTGTCCCAGTCAACCATAATAATTAATAATTAAGCTTTTTTGGCCCCTTCGAATGTCCCAGTCAACCCCATAATAAATAATAAATAAAGAATAAATACATAGAATAAATCTGTGCATAATCTTGACTGTCCAGTCAATACCATAATAAATTAATAATTACAAAATAATAATCTACGCAACATTCATCCCTCTAGAATGTCCACAGTCAACTCATTGTAAAATAGAGATCTTAAACAGCCAGAACGACAATTTTTAGACTGTCCTACGTCGATCCAAATAAAATTAAATAATTGAAGCTAAGAACCCGCATTGGCCCCTCTAGAAATTTCCCATTCAAATCATAAAAATTAAAAGAATATAAAAATAATTTTTAATAAATAATTATGTAATTAATGAATAGTATTTATAATTAAGAAGGCCACATGGGCCTGCTTAGAATGTCCCAGTCAAAACCAACACATCATCTATCAGCTTAAAGAACTTACAAATACTAAGAAAAGTCGGCACATTAGCCAACCCGAAACACCAAAAAACCTACCCTCACTAACGCACTTGAATCCATACAAACAAACCTATCCTCATGCAACATAAGATAATAAGAAAATAACTTCAAATAAAGCCGCATGGGCCTATTAGACTGTCCCAGTCAACCCATAATAACATTTAATAATTAAGAATATATTTATTCTTAATTACTATTTTTATTATTAATTAGACTGGGACAGTCTAGATAGGCCTGTGCGCTTCTGAATTATTATTAATTATTTCAATTATTTTTGTTGTTTGACTGGGACAGTCAAAGGTAGGCCCATGTGGCCTTCTTAATTATAAATACTTTCATATTACATTAATTATTATAAAAATTATTCTTAGTTCTTAATTTTTTATGGGTTGACTGGGACACTTTAATAGAGGGGCCAATGGGGCTTCTCAATTATCAATTTTTTATTGTTGACTGGGACAGTGTTCTAAAACGGACCATGCGACTTCTTAAGAATTATTATATATTATTATGGTTGACTGGGACACTTTCTAGAGGGATCAATGCTTCTATAATTATTATATTTTAATTAATTACTTATTATTGGTTTGACTGGGAAGTTAGATAGACCCATGCCTGCTTCCTAAGTAATACACTCTATTAATTCTATAATCTAACTGATTATTCATACGGGCATTTGAAATCAGAGGGATACCCTCTACTAACAAAAAGTGAAGCCCCAAATGCCGCGACAGTAACATCAAAACCGCACACAATCATATATATCTTAATTTTTATATTGCGGTACGACCTGGGACAGCTCCTCAAAAAAGGACCCATGTGGCTTCCTAAGTATATTCTATTTATAATCTCAAATATTACATTTTTTTTGGATTGACACATG
>JABUQX010051318.1:0-2500 GCA_015478945.1 Trachelipus rathkii
GCGAGAGGAGAAACGAGGATCTTTGAACACATTGAAAAATAGCTTCACTGAATAACAAGCAGTCCGTGAATTGAAAAGCACCATAGCAAGTGATAATAAGCAGATGCCAAATTAATAGAATAGTTAAGACTCCATTTTGACATTTCACACTAGGCTTTGAGATACGAATTAATGGCAAAACGTAGATAATTTTAAATATAGATAAAAGTATATATGAGCGTTTTAATGCACCTCTGTGGCACTCTTTGAAGCAAATTCTGTTCCATTACCATAATTAACTATTATTTCTTGCACAGGATATGCCACAAAGTGTTCTTATCTTTCTCTCTCTATCTCTGAGTCTCCCCCTTATGCTTTTTCGCTAGGCATAACTCGAGGAATATATAGCAATAGTAGAAATATATTTATACTGTGTAATATAGGCTCTATTAAAAAGTATTTATGGTTGGTTCAATAAATCCTTTGTATGTGGTCCATGATTATTCTCTGAAAAGGTATACGCTGTAGAATCGGCATGATCTTTGCGATTGAATTCACATTTTAATGTTCCTCAGAATTGTCATTAGGCCTACAATCTTACAGGATTTCGACTTTTTGGTCTGTGGAGAAGACGGTCTGCTTGGCATCTACTTCAAGATCAAAACTTTTTCTTGGACTTAAGTTTTCTTTTTTTGTCGTGAGTTCTTTAAGTGGTTACTGTGTTAGTAAATGGTGTTGTGGATAGTTTTAACTCGAATACTGCTTAACTATTTCGTTTTTTTTCCGTATGGGGAAACATAGTGTAAAAAATAAAAGAATTGTAACAGACTCGACTTAAGGTAACCAACCATGTAGATCATTCACGAATCGGTAAACCATCATCGGGCCCTAGATAATGCCCTCAGACATATCTAGTGATGATACTCTTTCCTGCTGTTCTACTAGTTCAAATGAGGACATACTGACGCTCGCGGCTAAAATAATGGGTAACGTAGTGCAGAGGGGCTTCACCCCGATTTTTATAAAAATCACAAGATAGGCCTATACTAAAAAATTAATGAAGAATAATGAAAAGGAAAATGGGTACTCTCTTTAGGAAAAAAAAGTTATAGCCTCTCAAAGTTGTTAAGAATCCCATAGGATTTTCTTATAAAAAAGAATTTTTTTTTTTAGTAAAAGTAGGTAAGAGGGGCTTCACCCCCGATGCTTTAAAAAAAATCACAGGATATATATACTCTAAAAAAATAATAATGAAAATGGGTGCTGTCTTTAGGAAAAAAAAGTAGCCTTTTTTTTTCCCCAAAAAAAGTTTTTGTTTTTCAAAAAAATCCAATAAAAAAAAAGAAAAAAAAAAAAACCCCATTTTTTTATCCATGCCTGGGTAGGTTCTCATTTCAGGCCCTCCTAATTCAGGTTATGATAAGTTTTGTTAGGATATAACACAGAAAAAATCTATGTATTCTTAATAAATCTTATCATATATATATATATATATATATATTATATATATATATATATATATATATATATAGCGTCGGGCGGGGTGACCGGGCCCGCCTTTTTAGGGGGGTGATTCGGTCCACTCTAAAAAAAAAAAAAATAATTAAAAAAAAAAAAATTTTTTTCGCATCATCTTTATAGGCCACGCGGATAGTACTCAAGGTTTTATTAGTCTATTTTAATTCTAGAAAGTTTTTTATATTTTTAAAAAATGTTTGAATTAGGGTACAAAATTTCCTTCAATAGAACTTTCACTTTTGAAAAATGTAGGTTTTTTAACTTTGTTATAAAATGAAAATTGTGGATGATTTTAATTATTTTTTCAGTGGATACTCTCGAGTATGTTAGCTTTAAACTGGCGAAGTAAATTTTTGATCCAAGCAGTATTAGTGGCAAAAAAACGGGGCCTAACTTGGTCCGATTCACCCCGCCGTAAAAATTGATGGGGGGGTGGCTCGGACCACCATCGTTTTTCGTATTTTACGTATTATTTATTGACATTTTTATTACGTTTAATTAATTTAAATATAACAAAAAGTTACTTATATTAAGTGAAAATTTTTTTAAAATGGGAAAATTTTAATAAACAAAAACGAGTTCAAAAAAAGTGTCAAAAATTTTGAGCGGAGAGGGGTGAATCGGACCACCTTATTTATATTCGTATTTTATTTATCTTATTGAACATTTTTTATTCTTATTCCGAATTTTAATATGATATGAATTATTATATTAAGTAAAAAATTAAATATAAAATTGAAATTATACGTAAAAGACGAATTTAAACAGATGGTCCGAGTCACCCCTCCACGGTCAGGCCCGCTTCACCCCTCCACGGTCAGGCTGACTCGGCGTTATTCAAACTTAAATAAAACTTTTATTATTAGAATTCACATTATTATTTTTTTGTGTGCTCTATGCCGAATAGGGCCGTGATTTACAAAAAAAAAATTTCCAAAAAGTGCATTAGGGAAGAGTCGGGAGACGAAGTTCTAAAAAAGGTGGGCCCAGTCACCCCGCCCGA
>JABUQX010051318.1:7500-12500 GCA_015478945.1 Trachelipus rathkii
TATTATTATTATTATTATTATTATTATTATTATTATTATTATTATTTATTATTGTTTAATATTATAATTATTATTAATTAATTATTGTTATTGTTAATCATTATTATTATTATTATTATTATTATTATTATTATTATTATTATTATTATTAATTTTTAACTTTCATAATATTATTGTAATTTTAATTTGTTTTAGCTGATGATGGGTTTGGATAAACTCGAAACGTCCTAATTAAATGATATCAAAGCTTCTGTTCGTCTTTTTATTTCTTATAAAGTTGAGGTTCCCTAAGAACAAGTCTATTGGATCTATTATATATATATATTATAATTATTATATATATATATATATATATATATATATAATATAATATATATATATATATATATATATATATATATATATATATATATATATATAATTCCAGAAGCGGGCCATTAAGATTTAACTTTAACTTAACTTTAACTTTTCTGAACTAGAAATTTATTTGAACTTGGAAAATTTTCAGAAAATATACCTGATACAAAATCTAGTATATTGACCATACTTGTGTATATATATATATATATAATATATATATATATAATACCTATTATAATATATATATATATATATATATATATATATCTATAATATATAATAATATATATTATATATTATAATATAATATATATATATATATATTATATATATATATTATACGTATAGTATATTAGAATGTACTGATACCAGAAAAGAGGCCAATACTGATACTCTACTGTTTTTTAGGTGCTGATACCGATACTTTAATTAATATGGTAGCTAGTAGCTACCTATAATAAATACACAGTAATGAGATATGAACATTTGTGTACTGCTAAGTTTAACTCAGGATTGCATTCCCTGTATAACCAAAACTTAGTCATTTATTTCATATTTGGTTGTGCGGTCCCTTGTGCCTAAGTATATTTATTTTATATATTAAAATAGTAATCTTAAGGAATAATAATGGTCAAATGATAATAGTTAATAACTGCTTTCTGTAATTTAATTCAAAAAATATTGCTTTCCATTTTCGCCCAGTAAGTTATTGAACAAAAGTTTCGCTACTATTTTTATATTTTAAACATGATTACAATTTACAAGAAGATTCTTTAATTAGCTACGCTATAAAGAATCAAAATAATGAAAGAAGAGGCCTCAATTAATCAGCTGAAAAGACAAAATAAAAAATGCTATTATTCAAACATGACATAATAATAATATACTCCTTTAAGATAAGATAGATATCATTCATACTCCAAATTCAAAATTCTCAAATTGTGTTGTAAAAACATAAGCTTTCACTATGTATCTGGCGAGGAGGCCTGTTTCCTTTTTGGGGTGTTTTACATTCCCACCCTACACTAAAAATATGCTCGATCTCAAACTGATGAGGGAGGGGCTGATAAATATTTGCTTACAAGCATTGATAATAATGGAAACCTTGGCCCATTTTCATGCCACCACATGAAAGGATTCTCTTCTATAGGCAGCATCTCTTTCACAGATTGCGAATTTGAATTATCTTTGCTCCTTGATGACCGTCTCTTCATTTTTTTTTTTAGGTGAATGAGATGTCAATACAATTTCAGCCATGAACTTATCAAAGTCTAACATATCCAAATCCTCTTATCTTCCAGTAGGTTTTATTTGCCTGAAAAGCCACATCGTCACTAAATCAGTGTTGTTGCCAGGGGTTGCTGATAAGGCGTCTTCCACTTCTGTGAATCTTTTTTTTGTCACACAAGGAAGCTCCTTGGTTATGCTATTTAAATGCATTTTAGAAGTGGTTCATCGTCAGAGATGCCATTCTTGTGGGGTTTCAGCTAGCTTAAGGAATTCGTTATTAGAACCTTTTATATATCGAAACTGGATTTATTCATTGCAAACTAAAAGTTTTTCATAATTCTTCCACCCAAAAAGTATGAAGTATCGGCCATATTAACCAATACTGATACCAAAAAAAAATGGCTGATACTGCTGATATCGATACTATCTCGGTACAATTTGCTTATATATAATATATATATATTATAATATATACTATATATATATATATATATATATATATATATATATTATATAATATATATATATATATATATATCTATATATATATATATATATATAATAGTATATATATATATATATATATACCGTATATATATATATTATATATATATTATATATATATAATATATATATTATATATATATTATATATATATATATTATAATATATATATATATATATATATATATATATATATATATATATATATATAATATATATATATATATATATATATATATATATAATATATATATATATATATATATATATATATATATATTAGAGCGGTCGGGCCGGGGTTACCGGGCCCGCCTCTTTACGGAGGGGTGATTCGGTCGTCAGTCTAAATAAATAAAAAATATTAAAAACAAACAAAAAAATTTTTTGCTCATTTAATATAGCCACGGCGGTAGTATACAAGTTTTTATTTAAGATCAATCTTTAATTCTAGAAGTTTTTTATATTTTTACAAAAATTTTACAAATTAGGGTTGGTTACCTCATCAAAATAGATTTCACTTTTTTGAAAAATGAGTTTTTTTAACTTCGATTATGAATGAAAAATTGTGGATGGATTTTAATTATTTTTTCAGTGTTATATACACTCGAGTATGTTAGCTTTATACTGGCAAAGTAAATTTTTGATCCAAAAAGTATTAGTGGCAAAATCACGGGCCTAACTTGGGTCCGCGATTCACACCCGGCGTAAAAATTTTGATGAGGGGTGAAGCGGACCACCATTGTTTTTCTTTTTTACGTATTATTATTGACATTTTTATTATGTATAATTAATTTAAATATAATAAAAAGTTACTTATATTAAGTGAAAAATAAAATAAAAAAATGAAATTTATATAAAAAAAATGAATTCAAAAAAGTGTCAAAATTTTTGAGAGGAGAGGGGTAATCGGAGCAACCTTAGCCTTATTTATTACTTATTTAATCTTAATCATTATTGGACATTTTTATTACTTAAATTACGAATTTTATATGATAAATAATTATTATATTAAGTAAAAATTAAAATATAAAATTGAATTTATACGTAAAAGAGGAATTTAAACAGATGGTCCGATTCACCCCTCAATGGTGGTCCGATTCACCCCTCCACAGTCAGGCTGAAGGAGCTTTATTAAAACTTTAATAAAATTTTTATTATTAGAATTACATTATTATTTTTTTGTGTGCTTATTACCTACTATATGGCCTTGAATTTCAGAAATAAAAAAATTCCAAAAAGTGCATTAGGGGAAAGTCTTGAGACGAAGTTATACCTAAAGTGGTCCAAGTCACCCCGCCCGACGCTATATATATATATTTTATGAATGTGTACTAAGTTTTTCAAATTGTTTGGTAAGATTTGTTAAGTAAGATTTTGTCAATCATTTAAATGTTTGAGTTGGTTTATATATTTTGTTCCAATTTTATTGGCTTTTAATCTTTATATTATAAATTTTTTTATTATTATTATTTTAGGTTGTTGTTACACAGCAATTTAATTATTTACTTGATATATTAAAATGGATGTTAGTGCAGAAAATTTTGATGAAGTTTTACCAGTAATTCTTAAAGATATTAAACATTGTACATTTATTAGTATTGATTTAGAATTTACAGGTCTTTTATCAGACAACGCATTTAAAAGAACGTAAGTACTGTATGCTTCCTTTGTTCATTTTTTTTTATCTTTAATCCCTGTCCAGTACGTTTAAACATTTTGTACTGTATTTGAAAGACAGCATCTACATTTTATGTTGAATCTGCAAATGCCAACATTAAATATTTTAATAGAGTTAAGAAACAACCCTGACAACCTATCTCCTAAGTTGGGTCATTATGTTGAGAATTAAATGGGAATTATTGAAGTCATATACAAAATATAATATGAAGATATAATAATAATAATAATAATAATAATAATAATAATAATAATAATAATTTCAAAATTTTCATTCTTTTTAGATTACTTGATTCAGCCGCTTCTCTTTATGAAAAGGAAGCAAAAAATTTTGAAAATATTTCTGCATGCCAGATTGGGTTATCGGTTTTTAAAGTATGTATTTCAAAAATGGTTTCCTCTTTGTTTATCCAAATTTGTTGATATATTATTTTCAAATCCTGTAAAGTAGGATTATATTGATTATTTAATAATAATAATAATAATAATAATAATAATAATAATTAATAATTAATAATAATAATAACCCACATTTTCCACCAATCTACCAGATGGATGAAAAGCACATTTCAATTCAAGCCATTGTCCAATTAAGTGTATATAATTGTGATACTTTGTTTTCTCAATTAATTATTGTTTTAGTATGGAAGGATAAATTGAATTCAAGTTTGTAAAAATTGTAGTTTTTAAATTTTCACTAAGAAAGAAAAACATTCCCTTGGGATGTAATAAATTTCATAAAATCTTCTGCCAATTTGTATTGATGCTTCACACGCAATTTTTAGATTTTTTTTCTTTAGATATTAATGTGAAAATATGCTGATGATTTGGTTTTGTGTGGCGAATCTGAAGAGAGTTTGAGAGGATTGGTAGAGAGATTTGGAAGGGTGTGTAAAAGGAGGGGTTTGAAAGTAAACATAGATAAGAGTAAGGTTATGGTTGTGAGTGAGGACAGTCCTCAGTGAGAAGTTTTGTTAGATGGTGAGTAGCTGGAACTAGTGTCCGAGTTTAAATATTTAGAATATATGTTGGATGATAAGGGTATTGTTTGGCTCACCTGGGCTAAGGGATGAACCCCACATTGACGAGAGCCATAGTGAGGGTCCGTCATGGTCCCGTGAAGCTCTAGGGTGGAATTTCTGACTGCTATGAGTTTTCACTCAAAGGTATAAAGGTGGTGGTAAGGCTGGGCTTTCTTTTCGACTTGGCATATTCTTCTACTATTCTGT
>JABUQX010051318.1:15000-26752 GCA_015478945.1 Trachelipus rathkii
TTCCCCCCCCACCTCCTCTAATTCTTTCATAATCCATCTATATACAAATTAAATAGACAAGGAGACATACCACATCCGTCTCCTCACTCCGCTATTTAATATTAAATCCAATTCACTTTCGATCCCATTATATTGTTACAAAATTCAAAACTGTTTATCGACATACATCTCTTTTATACCATTCAGAATAAAACCAACCCCATATATCACTAATACCTGCCGCAGAGCTTCCCTTTATGCTGTTTTAGGGATTATTCTGATCCATAAAACCTAAACAAATGCAATTTGGGATTCTCTGGTTGATTTTCTTTGTAACACTCATTTTTAAGGGTATAAAAATTTGATTCCACACATTCTCTACCACTTCTAAATTCACTTTGTTCTTCATCAATCAGTCCTTCAGTCACTCTACGTGCCCTTTCAACCAAAATACTAGCATATATTTTCCCTACAGCACTCGATAAACTAATTCCCCTCTAGTTTTACAGTTACCCTTATCCCCCTAACCCTTGTATAAGGGTACTATTACTGCTCTCCAATCTCTCGGAACTGTACCCTCCATAAAAGCTTTTTACACAACTTTCAAATCCATTCCATCACCATCTCGCCTCCATTCTTAATCATTTCACCAATAATTCCATCTATGTCTGCAGATTTACCATTTACCCATTACCTCCTCCCTACTATTTACCTCATCCCCAAAATACATATTTCTTCTTGCACCATCAAACCCACATGTATTCACTATCAATTTCATTTCTGCCAATGTTATGTAGATTTTCGAAACGTTCCCTTCACACTCTTCACACATCCATTTCATCAGTTACGGAAAGCTCCACTTATTAATTATCCTATGCAGATTTCCCTTACTCTCATTCTTAACCTTTCGTGCTTTCTTCCAGAAAAGCTTCCTATTCCCTTGTGAGTCCCAATTTATCCTTCTTCTGAACTGTTCTTTTACCTCATTTTTTCTCCTACGTTTGCAACTTTTAGTCTAACTTTTTTTCCTCCTTGTATAATTCCAAATACCTTTCTTTTGAGCCCTCATCGTTTGCTTTTAGCACATTCAACCACGCCCCCCCCCCTTTTTTTTTTTTTACTTTTAACCACTTGCATCACTTCTTCATTCCACCATTCACTGTTGAGATTCTTACTTTTTACTTTAGCACAACCACATACTTCTCTTGCACTACTAACAAAGGCTTCCCTCATTTGTGCCCAGATTTGTTCAGTTTCATCTTGTTCACATTCAACTGATTTATTCGCAAGCGCTCTTAAATAATTTTCCGTATTACCTTGTTCACTTAACTTCTCGCTCTTAATTCTTCCCACTTCCTTCCTTACCTCTTTCCTTTCCATCCAAGCCCCCACTAACTTAATCTTACACAAAACAACATAATGTTCAGATAATCCCATCCTCAGCCCCCTCACTGATTTAACATCCATCACATACATCTCCTTCTTCACCAACACATAATCAATCATACTTTTTACTTTAATTCCGCCTCTACTTACACCAACTCTAGTTTACTTATGAATACTCATGTGTTTGAAGAAAGTTTTACTTACACATACAAGTCTTTCTTCACAGAAATCAATCACTCTCCTACCATTCTCATTTTCTCCCGGCACCCCAAATTTACCTGTTATACCATCCCTTTTCTGATCACCTTTAGAAAACATTTAGATAACCCAACACATTCAATCTAAAGCTCCTTCTCACCCCCATCTAAAACGTCATTCAGATTATTACCCTCAGATGGACCATAAGCCCATTGAGAGGTACTTTCGTCGCTTCGAGTGCGCTACTCTAACTCTATAATTATTATTATTATGTATTTTAGTGGTTATGTGAAGGAGTTCCTTGTTTACGGGAAGATCAAGAAAGCGAAGTGCGCAATCTTTATTCCCAGTTTCTTTCTGGTGATTTTAGCGGATTCTTCTTTCCAATGGAAGTGAGTTATAATTATTGTTATCATTATTAATAATTTATTTTGGTGCAGTTATTTAAAAATATATGATAATTATTTAGCATTAAATATTGATTAAAGTTGACTTGGAGATTGAGTTGTAGTATTGTATGGTAATATGACTTAAAGGTTTAGTTCTTTGGCCTTTTGCACTGTATTACTGTTTGGATAGGTTGTTTGTATGTATGTATTTTATTCTTTTCTAGTACTGTACTTGCAGTTTACAATAAACTGATACTTAAAATCTTTCCAGTGTCTAACACATGCCTTATTACTTACTCATTTTAGTAAATTTGGTATAGATGGCACTTTTTACTTCCATTCACTACTATTCATCTGTAGAAAAAGTGAAAATAAATGGCTAGAAAATTTGCGCAAAATTCTTAGTTTTTTTTTTTGTTTTTTTTTTGTGTTACAGGTTCTTGACAAGTTGAAAGAAGTTAAGAAATGGACTCAGGAAAGTGAAATTGGAGACAGAAAGTTAATAGAGGTATTTAATGGTTCTAACGTCCTTTTGTTACTTGCAAAGATAATATCCTCAGAGTTAAGCGTGGAAGCAACTTATATTAAAGATGACAAGGTTCGTTAAATTCTTTTAAAGATGATGATAAATGTTTGTCATTACATAATACATATCAGTAAATTGTAGAACACAAACTTTATTAGGATATAAATGTACGGTAGTGTTATATGTAAAATCTGTTTCTATTCTTAATTTTTTCTCTATCTGTTATAAAATATTTTAATTAAAAAGATAAATTCTTGTAAAAAAAATTTAACATATAAATATCGAAAATTTGAATGTTATGATAATATTTTACCATATGTTTTTGAATAAATTTGAATGTTGTGATAGTAACGTTTTTGAATATTTTTCAACTCTTATGAAGGTATCCTTAAAACGAGTCGAATCATTTGACGAGAAGAGTTTAAAAGAAACCGCTTTGAAGACACTTGAAATAGTTGTTAGTCAAGCAAAAGGATTTGTTAAAATATTTAATGAACTTGAAAAGGCCAAAGTTCCATTAATATTTCATAATGGATTTCTTGATCTTCTCCTTATTTATAAACAGGTGGGATTATTATTATTATTATTATTATTATTATTATTATTATTATTATTATTATTATTATTATTATTATTATTATTATTAATCAGAAATCATAAATAGTTTCTTAAAAAAGCACAAGTTTATACTCATTCTGTTAGTTAATAATCTTCCTTGATTGGATTATTATTATTATTATTATTATCATTATCATTATCATTATTATTATTATTATTATTATTATTATTATTATTATTATTATTATTATTATTATTATTATTATTATTATTATTATCATTATTATTATTATTTTAAATTAAATACATGAAAAATGATTTCAAACTATATATTTTTTATTCCTGAGGCTTTTTGTATCTTCAAAATTTATTTAGGACCTCCTCACATAGAAAATATATCACTTGAAATAAAAATGTCTATGCAGATATGTTCTTCATTAAATACCATCTAGTCGCAATTACTACAGGCCACAGAAAAAAAAAATGATTGAATATTACCTATTTCTTTACTACAATAATTACATATTGACAGAATTTTAGTTTCTGCTGCTGACAAGCTACTAACTAGAAATAAGCATCAATGTTTAGGAATAGCAAATCATGACGTAAACACTAAACCATTAAACTGAACAAGCGCTGAAATAAGTGAAATTTATTTAAAGTATTGCAAATTATTAACATTCTTCACCTTTTATCATTCATCTTAAAGAAAACAAATTAATTTGTAAACAGTTCACCTGATAACACTCAGCTTTGTCTCCGTAGGGAAGACGTCACTAGTAATCACCCTTTCCACTTTAAATAGATAGAGACAACTAGAATCAAAGCGATAGGAATCTTAACAAATATAATGCTTATCAAATATTCATAAAATTATTTTAGACACTCTAAAAATATATCTATCTCAATCGACCTTCATACTCTCACTTCATTCACTCTCTTTCCTCACTCTTTTTCTTAATGCATTTTGTTTAAATATTGTTAAAAAATATTCCATCACCAACCAGTCATCAAAAAACATTACGTAAAATTATTGCAAAATCTTCTTTATTGAATCGACTAGAAAGTAGGGAATATATAGACCTATAATACCTGTGTTGAGTTTCAGAATATATTAATGCATTACAATTTAATTTTTTCCTTCTAGTTTTATAAAAGTTTACCCAAGAACTTTTCTGTGTTCTGTCAAGATATTCACGAAAAATTTCCTCTTGTTTATGATACCAAACAACTTGCCTTTAAACTTGGATTAAAAGCCAAAGAATATCAGTCTGAAAACGGTAATTGAATTAGCATAATTGAAGAGCTGCAGAGTTTGGAAAATTTTAGACTTCAATTTCTCAATTTTAACTTTTAAGTTTTCTACTCTTGACTTCATCTCCAGTTTAACTTTCGACTCTGACTATTGTTAAAATCTTTCAGTTTCATGACTGAATCATATTGTATGCAAATTGTAGGCCATATCATCATTCCTATATGAATTACAGTCCTTCAAGTTATCAGGATATTCTATTTAAGAATATCCTAATAATTTGAGCTAAAACAGAGTTTATCAATACTTAAATAATCTGTAAAACTAATCCACTGATAACACACTTAATATGTAAAAAATTTTCTTTGACTATAGAGCGTATTGCTTTAGGTAGGAAGACCTCAGTTAAGTGAGAGGATTTTATATAATATATATATATATATAATATAATATTCTTTCTTTTTTCTATATTATCTATATACTATATATATATATATATATATATATATAATAATATATATATATATATAATATATAATAATATATCATTTTTCTTTCATCTTCTTTCTTTCTTCACCTTCCTCTTGCCCAAGATTGGGGGTAAGGCTGCTGTACAAGCACGGAAAAGAAAAGCAGTTAGGAGAAACATGACAAACGTGGGAAAGAAAGCCCAGCACGTACCGCCCCCCATGTACCGAATTAATTAGTGAGGCTCTCACAGAACAGAAATCCACCCTAGAGCTTCATGAGACAGCGACGACCTCACTATGGTAAATCGTCAATAGTAAGGTTCATCCCCTGGCCCAGACGATGGGCACAACATGCCCCCATACACAAACCCCGCCATCTCTACCATCAATGCACCTTCTATTCTCGCCTCTGCAAACGCACATTTTCTCTCCTTTCAGACAATTCGTTCACCGACTCAATCCCTTCTCTCGTTCCAGACCGGTCGAGTTCCAACAAGCACTCAACCACTAATATATCCGCTTACACAGCCTACTAATCATTCATCCTTTTCCAACATGACCAAACAGCTCAACATACTTTCATTTAATCTTCTCATTACCCCTTTCTTGCACCGAACACACCAACTCTCTAAACAGTTCATTCTCTCTGTATATCAATTCTTCTCGACACATAGCACACCCCTAAGAATGTGTCCATCTGAACACATTGAACTTTAGATCTGGTATAGTGTGATTCAGACCAAGTTCAACTACATACAATAAACACAGTAACAACATTACCCTCATGTGAAGACCCTAGCACACTCAAACTTTAGTCCCTTTGCACTCACCAACGATTTAATTGCAACCAGCCACCTTTCATGCCATTCACAACTTTCCATACTACACTCTGCATTCGTCCGTTTCACTTCTTCAATCCCAATATACTAAACTATTTAAACTCAGGACACTTGTTCCAGATGCTCACCATCTAAAATAACTTCACACTGAAGAGTGTCCTGTCCTCACCCAACCATAACCTTACTCTTAATCAACGGATTCACTCTTCAACCCCTCCTTTATACACCACCCTGGCCAAAATCTCTTACCAATTCCTCTCAAACTCCTCTTCAGATTCCCCACGAACCAAATCATCGATATTAATAGGGTAGGGCACCATCCCACTCAACTCCAATTCTCCACCATTTAAACACCGTTCCTGCCATCCCCACCTCAAATTCTTTCATAACCATCCATATACAAATGAATAGACCAAGGAGACATAACACAAAACTGTCTCACTCCGCTATTAATCCTAACCCAATCACCATTGACACCTTTATTCTTACACACGTTCACTATCGTCCATTTACATACTTTTGATTCCATTCAGAGCCTACCACCAACACCATATATCATAACACCTGCACATAACGCCTTCGCCTATTAATCGTATATACGCTGTTGCAAATCCAATAAAACCTAAATACAATTTAAATTTGTTCTGCTCATTTTCTCAATCATGTGTTCAATGTAAAGATTTGATCCACACTAATATATATATTATATTATATTTATATTATATATAATATAGATATATATTATAATATATATAATATATATATATTAATAATTATATATTATATATATATCATATATATAGAGAGAGAAGAGAGAGAGGGGAGTACACGCATACTCGAAAGCGATGAAATTACCTCCCATTTTTATGTGCGTACTTTCTTCATTTGCGTTCATTTTCCACACACTTATCCTTCCGCAACATATTAATGACACCATTTATCCACATAAATCATTAATGCACATTACTTAAAGTACCACACCCCCTATTAGATAAACACTTTACAGACACTCCGCTACCTACTTCATATCCTGTGTGTGGGGGAGAAAAAATATGCCCACATCGTATGTCTGGTTGTGTTAAGGAGCACGATAAGGACTGATTAGTGTGGGTTGGCTGCCTACTACCATCTATCTCTTGCCAGGAATGTAAATGCAGCCTCGGAGAAGGTCGTATTCGCCGTAACGGCCTTCTATCTTTCGGCGAAATTGTAATGAATCGTTGGGTACATGGCAATGTAGAGGAATACAATGTTGAGGAGCAAGAGGAAGAGAGGTGATGATGTATTTAGAGGAAAGGAATTTGCATATTTGCTACGCTATATGTGAACTGAAACAAAGATAAAGGAACGTTGAAAACTGAAGGGTTGTGATGTGAGTGTGTGATGGTGTGGTGTGGAAATTGAATGAGAGAGGAAGAGAAGGGGTTGCATTTTAGAATGAGTGACCTGTGGTACAAGCTATGGTAGACTTTGATTGTGTGAGTCATAGAATTCTAATGGTTAAATTTAAGTTTGAAAGGTCAAGAGGTATGTGTGGTTGTGACTTATGGTCCAGTCTGAGGGAAACGTTGAAGAGGGTAGACTGTTTTGGATAATCTGAATGATGTTCTGGATGGGCAGTGCAGTAAGGAAGCTTCAGATGGATAGTTTTTGGCGGACCTGAATGTGGATGGTGATCAAAAAAGGGATGGTTTAACAGGTGGTCTATAGAGTTGCCGAGAAAATGAGAATGGTAGGAGGTGATTGATTTCTGTGAAGAGAAAGGTTATTGTGTGTAAGTATACTTTCTTTAAAACAAGGAGTCTCCATTATAGTATACTAGAGTTGGGGTAGGTAGAGGATGGTATCGAAGTGAAAAAGTTTGATTGGTTTTATGTTGTGAAGAATATTTTGAAGTATGGTGTTGGATGTTAATCAGTTAGGGGTTAGGAATGGGAATTATCGGATCATTATGTGTTGTTCTATGTAAAATTAGTTAGTGGGGGTTGGATGGAGAAGGAAAGGTGATACGAAACAGGAAGTAGAGTAAAATTAAGAGTGAAGAAGTAAGTGAGCAAGCACAATCAGATAAAGTTGTAAGAGCGCTCGCTAGTAAACGGTATTGAATGTGAACAAGTTAGATACTGAACAAATCTGGGGGCCAATGAAGGAAGCAATTTAAGTTAGTTAGTGGCAAAGAAGTATGTGCGATGTACTAAAGTAGGCGGGAAGTAAATGTAACAGTGAATGAGTGGGAATTGAAGAACGGTGATGAAAGCGTTAAAAGGAAAAAAGAGCATGTTAAATTACTAAAAGCAAATGATTGAAGACTCAAAGAAAGATGCTTGGAAAATTATATAAGGAGGAAAAAGATAAATACTAAAAGGTGTATACGTAGGAGGAAAAACAAAGAGGTTAAATGAACAGTTGGTAAGGAGGTGAATGGGGACTTACAAGGGAATAGGAAGCTCGGCCAGCATCCCGAAGCGCGAAAGGTTCAAGAATGAGAATAAGGGGAATCTGCTTAGAATATGAATGGATGGTGCGTTTGTAACGTGGTGAAGTAGGTTGAGAGAGATGTGGAAAGAACACTTCGAGAATCTGCACAATATTACAGTAATGAGAAGGTGTAGTGAAGTGTGTGGGGGGTTTGATGTGCAAAAGGAATAGTATATTGGGATGAGGTTATTAGTAGGAGGAAGTAATGGGTTAGAGGGAAAAGTGAGAATGTAAAGATCTGCAGTATAGATGAAAATTTACTGGTAAATTGATCAAGAACGGGCAGGCGAGATGGTGATTGAATTGGATTTGGAAGTTGTGTAATAAAGCAGTTTATAGAGGGTATAGGTCCAAGGGATTGGAAGAGAGCAGTAATAGTACCCTTATATATAAGGGAGGAGAAAAGGAATACTAAAATGTGTAGGGAATAAGTTATGAGTGTTGTAGAGGAAGGTATATGCTGGTATTTTTGGTCGAAAGCAGTGCGCTCGAGTGACTGAAGGACTGATGTGAAGAACAAGGTGCGTTTAGGGTGGTAGAGATGTGTGGATTCAATCTTTACATTGAACAAATGATTGAGAAAATGAGTGAGAAGAAGAATAAATTGTATTTAGGTTTTATGATTTGCAACAGGCGTCAGGTTGAAGGTTAATAGGGAAGCTGTATGGCAAGTGTTAGTGATATATGTTGGTGGTGGTAGGCTTCTTGAATGGAATCAAAAAGTTATGAGTATGACCGATAGTAGAAGCGTGTGTAAGCGATAATGTGAGGTGTCAATGTGATTGGTTAGGATTAATAGCGGAGTAAGACAGGGTCGTGTGTTAGTCTCCCTGGTTTATTCAATTTGTAATATGGATGGGGTTATGAAAGAATTCAAGGTGGGGTGGGAAATGGTGTTGAATGGTGAGCAATTTGGAGATGAGTGGAGGGTGCTACCTATTTATAATGCGGATGATATTGGTAGGTGTGAGCGAATTGAAGAGGAGTGAGAGATGGTTAGAGAGATTTGGACAGGGTGTGTAAAGGGGGCTTGGAAAGTAAACGTGGATAAGATTAAGGTTATGGTTGAGTGAGGACAGACCTCAGTGTGAAGTTATTTAGATAGAATGAGCAAGCTGGAACAAAGATGTCTGAGTTAAATATTTTAGGGATATTATGTTGGAATGAGAACGGAGAACGGACGAGCTGCAGAAGATTAGTTAGGAAAGTTGTGATGGAGAAGGTGGCTGGTGCAATTAAATCGTTCGTGAATGTAAAGGACTGTCTTGAGATGTGCTAGGGTCTTACATGAGGGTATGTTGTTACTGTTTATTGTATAGTAGTGAGACTATGGTCTGAGAATAAGAAGTATGATCTAAATTCAATGTGTCAGGATGGACAATCTTAGGGCATGGTAGGGTGTGAGAAGAATTGAAAAAGTGAGGAATGAACTTATTAGAGATGGTGTTGGTGTGAAGAAAGGGGTAATATAGAGAGCTATAAATGAAAGTATGTTTGAGATGGTTTGGTCATATGGAAAGATGAATGATAGTTCGGTTGGATTAAGAGGATGCAATAGTGGCGCAGTGTGTGGTGAACGAAACTGGCTGGTAGAGCCGAGAAAAACTGGATTGAGTCAGAAAAAAAGTTTGAAGGAGAGAAATGTGAGTTTGGGTGAGGCGAGAAGAAAGGTGTTTAACAGGACGTAATGGGGGGATTGTGAAGGGGTATGGTTGTGGCCCACCTGGGCCAGGGGATTGAACCCCGTACATTGACGATCTACCATAGTTGAGGGTCCATCGCGTGTCCATGAAACTTTAGGGTGGATTTTCTGACTGCGTATGAGTTCTCACTAATTAATGTACTGAGGGGGCGTAAGGCTGGGGCTTTCTTTTCGACTTGTTGTCAGAGCTTTCTCCTACTGCTATTCTTTTCCGATGCTCGTTACGCACCTAACTCATTCTTGGGAAAATAGAGGAAGAAAGAGAAAAAGAAGAAGAAAGAAAGGAATAATATATATATATGATATATATAAATATATATAAATATATATAGCTATAATATATATATATATATATATTATATAAATATTATATATATATAATATATATATATATTATATATATATATATTATATAATATAAGTATATATATAGATATATTACCTTATAAAAATTACCTGTGAAATATCAAGAACGGAGGCGAGAATGGTGATTGATTGGATTTTGGAATTTGTGTAATTAGACGTTTATGGAGCGTAATAGTTCGCAGGGATTGGGAGCAGCAGCAAATAGTACTCTGAATAGAGGTAAAGGAGCGCAAAGGGGAACTTGGTGAATTACAGTGACAATGATTAAATGAAAGTTTGTCGAAGAAGATAATATTTCTCAGGTTTTTTAGTGAATAGGCGCTCGAGTGACTGAAGGCATGATGGTGAAGAACAAGTTGCGTTTAGAAGTGGTAGAGGATGTGTGGATCAAATCTTACATTGAAACAAAGTAAGGAAATGAGAGAAGAAGAATAAATAGTAATTAGGTTTTATGGATTCTGCATAACAGAGGCGTATGATAGGATTAATAGGAAGTTCTATGCAGGTGTTAGTAATTATGGTGTTGGTAGGCATTTGAATGAAATCAAAAGTATGGATGATAGTGAAGCGTGTGAAGAATAAATGGTGTCAAAATTTGTGGTTTACCTTATAACAGAGTAGGGAAAAATCTGTGGAGGACCTTCTGTTACTCAATTATATAGAAGAGAGATATGAAAAATTAGAGATGGGGTGGCAGGAGAATGTGTAGAACTGATGAATGATCAGATGAGTGGAGGGTCTACCTATTTATATGCGATAATTGCGTTCTGTGTGGCGAATCTGAAGAGAGTTTGAGAGATTGTAGAGAGATTTGAGGGGGAAAAGGAGGGTTGGAAATAACGTGATAAGAGTTAAGGTTAGGGTTATGAGTGAGAACAGTCCTCCGTTGTGAAAGTTATGTTAGATGAGTGAAGCAGCTGAGAACAAAGTGTCTGAGTATTAAATAATATAGGGTTATGTGTGGCATGAGAAGGGACCGCATGATGCAGAGTGTTAGTAGAAAGTTGTAAATGCAGAAAGGTTGCTGGCTTGCAATTTAAATCGTTGCAGTGAATGTAAAGGGACTAAGTCTTGAGTGCGCTTAGGTCTTACATTGAGGGTATGTTGTTACTGTGTTATTGTAGTAGTGAGACTATGGTCTGGATAAGAAGTATAGATCTAAAGTATCAATGTGTTCAGAATGGACAAATTTAGGGCATCTAGGTGTGAGAGGACATTGAATTGACTATAAAATGAGCAGATGAACGTATATAAGAGAGTTGAATGTGTGTGAAGAAGTGAAGTACATGAGAGAATAAAGAACGATGATTTGAGTGGTACTGGTCATGTGGAAAGGATGAATAATATGGATTGGTTAACGGATGTAAAGGGGCGGGTGTTGGACCGATTGGAGGAGACCGAAGAGAAATGGACTTGGTCGAGTGACACGAATGTCTGAAGGAGAAAAATGTGAGTATTGGCAGGGGCGAGAAAAAGTGCATGATAGAGAGCAAATGGCGGGGTTTTGTATGGGGCATGGTTGTGGCCCACTGGGCCGGGATGACCCTTACATTGACGATTTCCAGAGTGAAGTCGTCGCTGTCCAGGAAGCTCTAATATCTCTCTCCTT
>JABUQX010051319.1:0-5000 GCA_015478945.1 Trachelipus rathkii
TATAATATTATATATATATATATGATAATATATTATATATATATATTTTATATATATATATATATTATATATATATAAATAATATATATATAATATATATATTACTTATATTATATATATATTATTAATATATATATATATATTATATATTATATATATTTATATATAATATAATATTTATATATATATATATATCATATATATTATAATATATATATATATATATATATTATACTCTGAATATGAAGAAGAAGAAGAAGAAGAAGAGAAGAAGAATGTCTCATATGGAGGAGTAGCTGAGTCATGGGATGTATCGGTGCCATAATATTAATGTGTTTATATATGTTTTCAGTACATAGTTTCAGCACTCGCAAATGAGTCTGAGGATCCCCTTAAGGGGTTTCCAGCTGTATATGCAATGTTTGGATTTGATCTTGGGAATAAATTTCAAAAAAAATTTTTTTGAACATTTTTAAAATTTCTTTTGAGTATAACATAAAAATTATCTAAAGTTAAAAAAGATGCATCTGCCGATTGTAACAAGCCCTGATAAATGTTGATTGTTGATCGATGAGTAGAAAAAAAAACATGTTTCAATGTTTCACTTTCAGTTAAAAAAAAATGGGTTTCGAAATGGACAACGCTGACACAGAACTCAAAAATCGAAAAATGTTCTATGGTAATTCTTGAGGTATGGACAATCTATGCATATTTTCAAGTTTGAACCGTCATTTCCCAAAAATTCTGAAAGTTGATATGAAAATTGTCAAAAACATGGATTTTGAAAATTTTAAAATTCTGAAAGAATGACTACAGTCACAGAAAAACACCAGAAAACAACGTTTTAGAGGGCAAAAAAAGCTACATTTTGGTGTTTAACATCAGTCAAAATGCTGAAAATTCCGAAATTTGCATGTCCATTTTTTAGGTGGGGCTCTGAAATGGGACCAACCCCAGCCAAACATTGGATGCCTCCCCTATATCATTGGAACAGAAAAAAAGTTTTACTTATAAGGTAAACGTTTCCAAAGCAGAACAGTTTCCAATTTTTGACATTTACGGTTGCAATTATAGTTAGGTATCTGCATTCCTCTACTAATATAAAGGCCATTTTAGAATAAATCATGCTCTTTCAAAACTATGAGAACCCCCTAAGTAGTGTCAATGCACGAAAAATTCTTATTGATAGCATAATCATTGTCATTTGAAAAGTAAATAAATCTTGGAATGAAAATCAAATTAGGAGAAGTATTGATTTAAACAAATCGAAACAATTACAACCTTATCACATAATAAATGGATAAACTGCAGGCAATAGAGAAAAGACTGGCAGTAACTAAAAAATGTAACCTTACATCGTGACCTTGGATACCAGACTTTTATCGAAAGATATATATATATATATATTATATATATATTATATATATATTAATATATATATATATATATATATATTATATTATATATATATTATATATATATATATATATATTTTACAGTTGACACCACCACTACGGGCGAGCCCTATTCAAGAGAGGGGTGTTACACGTCTCAGAAGCTCACAAACTAACGCAAATTACGCATATGAGCACAGACGCAAGCGTTTTGAAGTGCGGGAGATTAAATTCAGCAAGAACCCAGACAAGATGGAAGAAATTTCCACAGAACGAAGTGGCAGAAAGAAGAAAGCACGCAGCGACTAGCACTTGAGTTGCCAAATAATCCACACAACTCATGCGCAGACCAGCACCCCTTGTGCTACGAGAGCGTCGTAAAGGTGGAGGTACGCGAGTGACAAGTTCCCTAGAGCACCTGCCGCTGCGGACCTACAGAAAAGAGATAAAGCACAAACATCGCGGCCGCAAAGATGAGGGTCAAGTGAGTGGAAAGTACGGACAGTTTTTATAAAGTTTTTGGCCTTTTGAATCGACCCTGTCCAAAAGCCGGGTAAAACCAGAGCCCCCAGATATGAGAGCGTATCCATAAAGGGCGGATGAAGGGCCCTTTGTATAGCTGAAGGCAACTGAGAAGAAGAAAAAAGTTCGCAGTCTAAACAGAACGCCCAGTTTTCTTTGGGGCCGCCCTAGCAACCGTTGTGATGTTGAGGTTTCAAAGACATTTTTTGTTTATGTTTAAGGCCAAGATTGTTTATATTGTCAACAGGAGAGACGAGAGAACCGTCGAAAGAGATAGTAAAGTTGGAAGGTGTTTTAGAGAGGGAGATTTTGTAGAAGTTGAGTTTTTAAAGAATTAAATTTCACAGGTTGAGACGACCCACCCGGAAATCCTATCCAGATCAACGCGAGAATAGAATCGGACAGATTAAGACGAGAGCAATTCTAGAAGTAAAAGAGGAGGCAGAATTGAAAGAAGTTGAAGAATGAAGGGTCGAGTCATCGGCATACGAGTGGTATAGAGTTAGATGTGCAGGTGAGTAGATCATTAATGAAAGTAAGAATAAAGTAGGAGATAAGACAGAACCCGCTGAGGAACACCACAATTAACAGAAAAAGAAGAAGAAGTCGCCCCGTCCACCAACAGCCGACATTGAGCGATTTGAGAGAAAACTAGACATAAGTAAGCAAAGGAAAGGAGGAAACCCAAAGGAAGGGAGGTTAGAGAGTCAGTGACGCGTGCCATACGGTCAAATGCTTTGGATATATCAAGCGCCACCACCCAAGTCTCCCGTAGTTCCTAAGGGCGGAAAACCATAATCAGTAAGATAGGAAAGTAACTCGCCAGTAGACCTCGAGCGCCGAAAGCCATACTGGCGATCGAAAGAAGTGAATGAGATTCAGCTGATTAAGAAATGAGAGTTGAGAAGGGTTTCCAAGATCTTAGATAGAATTACAGTGAGGCTATAGGGCGATAGTTAGACGGATCAGAGCGGCTACCTTTTTTTCGGAATCGGTTGGACATGTGCGTTCCAACACTGAGGGAAGTGTTAGTATTGAGACATAGAGAATAAAGTTGAACGAGGGGCGGGGTCAGCACGGACGCACACTCCCTCAAAACTCGGGAGGAATGCCATCCGGGCCCACCGCCTCCCTAACGTTCGTAGATTTCAAGGAAGCCAATGCACCCGATCGTATGTAAATCACAGTAAAGGCATAGGACACTGTAGAGGAAAGGAGGAGGATGAGGAATGCCTGAATCGTCCAGGTTGAGTTTATAGAAATAGGAGGCCCGAAGAGATTGGCCTTTTTCAGTTGGAGAATTAGCAACAGAAACCATCAGAGCGAATAAAGGGGGGAAAGACAGATTTACAGAAGTTGTAGAGATGTTTTTGCAAGCAGACCAGAAAAGATTTGTCAGTAGGAGAACCAAGGAGGTAGCGCACTTCGTTTGATGAAAGCACGCTTTGCTCGTCGAAGCAGTATCCCTGCAACCCGATTTCTAGCAGAAGAAATTAGCAGAGTGATAGGATGAACGGAATTTTTCCACCCCGATACGCACTGTCTCTAGCCTGAATGGCCAAGAACAAGCCTGATCGAACCATGGATTATGAGGAGAGAAAGATTTAGTCGAAAGAAGGAATGAACCTGCTCATCCGATCAACGATTACAGCTCCCCCTTTATCGGCAGAAGTCGAAGCGTCACAGAGACAAAGCAGTCATTCCAATTATAGTTTTAAAGCGTAGAAGCGAACGCAGCCCCAATCGGCCCGATGCAAAGTGCAGACAAAACGAGTATGGGGGGGGGGGGGGTCAGGATGGGAGCTGTTGGAGAGAAAGTATTAAAATTAAGAGATAAATTAAGGTTGTGGTCAGATTTACCGATAGGAGCGAAAGGGGTGTATTTTAAAAGAGAGAACGACTAGTGGTGAAACATAGGTCAGTGTGTTCAAGAATTGGGTTAGGACGATCCGGAATGTGTGTGGGTTCTTTAATTAGTTTGCTCCAGATCGTTGAGAATGCTGAATGATTCGGCCCTCCTCCCTACCTGAAATCGGTAATGAGATCACCGGCACAATGAGTGAAAAAAAATTGTAAATGACTAGCTAAGAAGATCTCAACTTTGGATGTGAAGATATAAGAGGAAAATTTGTTATGTATGTAGAACAATAGCAAATACAAAGGCGTGAAAATCTGTTCTGTTAGGAGAGCAGTAGCAGAAGCACAAGATTATTGTAGTAGAAGGGAGAAAGATTTTAAGCCATAGAACATCGAAATTAGGAGATTCGAGATTCACGAGACATGTTACAGGAGTATTTATGTTAACATAGGCACATACTCCACCCTTTAGACAGAAATTATGAAATAAGTTAAAGTTAGATATATTAAGGTCGTTAAAAAAATAATTCTTAGCTATCTGGGTCTCAGACAGGAGCAAAAGGTTAGGGCTAGAGTTAGAGAGGTGGTGTTCCACGGATGCAGAGTTAGAGAGTAAGCCGCGGATGTTGGTAAAGTCGATAGAAAGCCCGCGTCTGTGCAAACCTGCCATCACACAAGCACACACAACCACAACAACAAAAACAAAAAACTATATATATATATATATATATATATATATATATATATATAATATATATATATATATATATATATATATATATATATATATATATATATATATATATATATATATATATATATATAAAATATAAATATATATATATATATATATATATATATATATATATATATATATATATATATATATATATATATATATATATATATATATATATAATAAGGCCTTATATATATATATATATATATATATATATATATATATATATATATATACGCTAATATATGCTTTTAATCGGTATACATCCCCATCCACACATCAACCACACTGCCCCAGCAACTATACACCAAACCTTATCTACATCACAAACCTCCCAAATCTCATAATGTTAGGCGACTTCAATGCCCACCATCCAACATGATACAACACCCAAGAATCAGACTGTAGAGGAATTCACATCATATCAAACCTAGAAAATCTAACCAACATAAAATGACACACCAGAATTTCTCCACAAATTAACCAAA
>JABUQX010051319.1:10000-30321 GCA_015478945.1 Trachelipus rathkii
ATGAAAAAAATCTGATATGCTAACACATTGACGTACTCCTCTTCCAAAAATTGTATACTGGTAATAGAATCAATTTATGTTCGATGCAATGACTTCGAAGCACTTATTCAAAACTGGTGTGGCTTGAAAAGAAATCATTAAAAAATGACCGGAGGAAACGATTAAATTTACATGTCACATTCCAAAACTATTTTATGTATTCTAATTATCTAAAATGTACGCTTTAAATAGGTCAATTAATCATATAGAGATCAATCTGTTATATACTATAATATACTATATGAATATATATATATATTATATATTTCAAATAATACACATATATATAGAGAGTAATATATATATATAAGATAATGTTGAGTATATAGATATATATATATCATATATTATTATAGTATATATATTAATATATATATTATATAGTAAAAATTATAATAAATTATATATCAATATATATACATTATATATATATATATATAGTTTATATATAATAATATATAATATATATAATAGAATATATATATTACATATATAGATAGTTATAAGATAATTATATATAGATGAATAGGTATATATAAATTATTAATATAATTATTTTAATATAATAAAGTGTATATATAAAATATATTAATATATTATATATATAATAAAGTATTATAATAATATATATATAATAAGTATATATATTTATATATATATATATATACGTAATATATATATATATATAGTAAATATATTATATATATATATAATAATTATATATTTTATATAATATATATGTAATATTATATATAGTAATTATATATATAATAGTAATATATATAGTATATATACTATAGATATATAGTATATATATATTTTATAATAATATAAATAGTATATATATATATATAACAATATATATATAATAATAAATAATAAGATATATAGAATAATATATATAATATAAGTATATAATATATATATACTATATATATATATATATATAATATATATTATAATATATTATTATATATAATATATATATGTTAATATATATAATTTGATTAACATATATATATTAATATATATATAAATAATATATAGTAATAATATATACTATATATAAGTAATATATATAATAATATATAGATATTAATAAATATATATATATCTAAATATTATATATATAAGTTTTTATATTATCCAAAATTCTTTAATATTTCTTAATTAATATGCACAAATGAACGGGCAAAAATTTGACTCGATATATGGACGGGATTTCTAAAATATGCCTTGTGATTTTTCCGTATGACGATTAATCCGTCGCATCACTTTAAAATACAAATCTATGGGACAATGAAACGAAAATATAAGATTGTACAGGTAGGTAAATTAACTAATATATATCGGATATCTTCGGTCCTCGGTCACTTAAATTCTTGTTTTTTTTACGTCCTAATCGGAAATTTCTGTCTCCGTATCAACACAATACGTTCAATTAATACTACATAGACTTGTTTAAAGGAAAATGTATGATATAGTTAAAACTAAAGTTTCAAAAATTAATAACCTCTATCATATAATCATCTAATTTAGCTTCCCACCGTAGAATTGTCAGTATCATAAGCATTCTTTTTTTCTGGTGAGTAAGTTCATTCCGTGTTACAATTATTTCAGTAACCAATTGTGTTCGGTTCGCTAAACCAACTCACTGAACATCATATCAGGTGAATATCTTCATGTACGTATTTAATGGGTATGTTGTCTCTGGGAAATGGGAACCACCTATCCCAGATGAAGTTCACTGTGTTATGAGAGATGCTGGTTGCCAATAATAAATAAAATCTGTTCATTTTACCTTAAAACAATATCACAATTTATTTTTAAAATTTAACAGCCTTACACAATACTAGAAAATCACTATTCTTTCAAAATATATTTCAATTAGTCACCTAATCACCGTACCATGTCTCAGTATGGACAAAAAAATGTCAGAATTAAAATTCAACTTCAGTTAAAACATACTTTCCCTTAAATTATGTTAAATGGTTCAGAGCTTAATAGATCTCTCTTCCGTACTTTTCCTCTCTTGGATATAAAATATCAATGTCTTCCATTCTCATGGATAATTTATTCTAACCAATGGTATCATTGTACTCATCCTTTAAAATAAATCATTATTATATCACCAAACATTGAGTTGAAGTAATAACTCTTTAAATATATTATATCCTCAGGACAATTCAGTCAGGAAAAAATGAATGAGAGACGATATTTGATCACTTTGCCTCTCCTCTTAATTATGATTCGGTACATCTGTATTTACCATTACTGGTATGGGACAATGGATACATCTAAATGTAAACATTTTTTCCCTATCACTCTAATTCTTATAACCTTGAATAGGACAATAATCAAGACGTCTAAGCTTGTTGTTCTAAACGTAATTTATGCGTTACATATTTAATTTTCTTGTCCAAAAAAAACATTGTAAACCTTCTTCCTACTCTTTGGTTCGTCTTATTGAATCTGTATCCAATACGACCTACTCAATTCAAATATATATATATTATAATATAGAATAATTAATAATATAGATACTAATATATATTTAATATTATATAAATATATATATAATAATATATATATATATATTATATATATAAATATAATATATATATATATATTTATTATATAATATAGTTAATATATTATATAGCATAAAATATATAATTATTATATATATTATATATATATAAATATATATATCTATATATATATATATATATATATATATATATAGTATATATACTATATAATATTAATAATAAAATCTATATAATATAGATAATAATATATATATGCTATATATATATATATATAGTATATTATAATTAAAATAAAATAAATAATATAATTCAAAAAAAAAAAGAAAAAAAACCCCAAAAAATTTTTCCCTTTTTTTTCAATTTGTTTCATTTTAGAAATTTTCGTAAGTTTTTGCTGTCCTTGTGCTACAAAATGCCCTCAACACAAAGTGACACTACTTTCAAAGTGACATTTAAATTACATATGACATCATCACTTTTATTTTTTTCTTCGCACCTCACTGCAACTCACCTTCAGCACCAGGTCCACTTTAAAATCTTGATGCTCACCTGCACGGGGCACCTCACCAAAGGATCCACCGACGCACCTCACCTTCACGTCCTCAACCTGTCGTCTGTCCAACCCTAAATATAATATATATATATAAAAATAAGTTATAAAATACAAATAATTTATATATATATATAAATATATATAATTATATATAAGTATATATATATATATAATATAAATATATATATATCTATATATTATATATATGTTAATATATATATATAGTATAAATAATATATATATATATTATAATATATATATAAATATAGTATATAAGACAGTTACAAGAAATAACAAGTGCCTGAGTATTGTAAGTTAGTCTTGAAATTTTTTTTTCCTTGAGTTCGGGTCATTTGGGCATTGTATTATTACTCTCCTCCAATCCCATTGGAACTATACCCAAATGTCTGACATTGTAAGGAAAAAAACTGGTTATTTAGAGCTCCTCTAACTAATCCAACAAAACTTACCTTAACCTAACCTAACTTAAATCTAAACGTAACCTTACTATATTTAACGGCTGGCGCTGTACTACATGGAAATTGGTGTTTGGATGTTTTCCAATTTTTCCTTCGATCCATTGTATTTCCCAATCCATTCACGCAATTAGAATGGACATTCATACAATGAACAAATGGATACGAAGATATAATATGTAACGTGAAATTTATAGTTAATAAGAACAATATGTCAGTCAAATGCATGGGAATTTCTGTATAAAGCTATTTCCAAAGGATATGGTACAAGGCCTACAAAATATTACATCTATTTGTAATACAATCAATAAAATACTAATCATTTACAGTGTGACCAAAGTGGCCAATAAAAATTAATACGAAGCATGCCATCTTTATAGTATAAAGCATTCATCAGTATAGTGGTGTTGTTAAATTGGTAATTTTTGGCACACTGAGGTTTTTAGTTACTCGGATCAACATGTTAATAAAGGGTTTTATATTTATATTGGATGAGTTGGTTACAATAAGATAATTTAGTATCGGAAGCACTCAAATTTGGTGGGGTCTGTTTTTATTTACAGGTTATTTCATTAATGGGGGTTAGACTCATGTGTTCCCTATAACTTAGTTTAATTCATGTTGTGTTTGGTACATATATCATTATTTTTGACTACAGCCAAATGGGTGGGATTTTTTAGTTAACATTATTGGACAGCCCTAGGTATTTTGTGGGATTGCATGATCATTTTGTTTTTCAGTGGTGTTACTTACAGTCTCTGACAGGCCATGTGGGTGCTTCTACTTGGGTCTCTAATTCTTTAATGCTAATGTCTTAATTGCAAAATTCCATATCGGGGATAACTAGACCAATAAAACCGGTAAAACTCTGAGGGGAAGATTTATCTTCATGGGAGTAAATAGAGCTAATATATTATATATATTATTATATTATTATATATTATATAATATTATATAATATTAAGATATATATTGATATATATATATATATATTGTATTAAATATATTTATAAATATATATATATTATATAATTATATAACTATATATATATATATATTATATAATACTATGGTGTGTGTGTGTATGTTAGTGTTAGTGTTAGTGTTAGTGTTAGTGTCAGTTGTGTGAATGTGTTGTGTGTGTTGGTGTGTGTGTGTGTTTGTGTTTGGTGTGTACATAATAAGCTACGGTCACGAAAGTGTGGAAAGGCAAGGAAGGATGAAAATAGAATGAAGGAGGACAGAAGTGTCAGATTTTAAAAAGAAAGATGTATAAGGACGACAATAGGAGAGAGTGGGTAGTGGAAAGACACTCGTTAAGATGTAGCTATAAGAAACTTTTATTGAGTGTTGGAACCATAGCGGCGGAGTCAGACACACACTTAGCGGTAATTTCACACTCTATGTGAGCACATCAAGAGAGAGTCACCGCAGCGTGAGCCTTCAGAAAGCGGATACCACTCACAGATATAGTCATTTGTGTCGCGTAGACCCGCTTTACCTGATTACTGCCTGTCTTCAATGGAGTACACCCTGTGCACCGCAACACATCGTGTACTAAATAGCCTGCCACGGACACTAATCTTTAGAGTCAACTATTAGCGGCGACCTGTTACGGCATCTGCACCTGCAACCGCTACCCTCAGAATAGGGTCGCACACTCACAAAATTTCATTTTGTCGCGCCAGCCTTACCCCTGTTCTATGTAATGTATCTACTCTGCAACGCACACTATAATCATTTTAAATATGCTCCCTCATCAAGACCGAAATTGTGCCGCACGAGGGGCACGCACTGCACCGCACGCTCAGAATAGGGCGCACCCTCACAAAAGGTCATTTCCTTGTCGGGCGTCTTTACCTGTTCAATGATATCATCTGCACAAACCTATCAATTTATAAATATCCCTGCATTTGACACACAAAATTGTGTGCCCTACCCAACCGACCGCACGCACGAACCGCACGTCACCGCACCGCACGCACCGCACGCACCGCACGCACCGCACGCACCGCGCACCATCACAAAAATTCATTGTTGTCGCGCCATCCTTTACCCTGTGTCAAGACGTATTATCTGCACCGCAACCCTCTTATTTAAATATCCCTGCATCGGACTACATGGTCACACCGGGACGCACACACCGTACTCGCATACGTCCTCAGAATAGCCACCATTCACAAAAAAGTCATTTGTGGCCGCCTTACCCTTTTCAATGACGTATCACTTCCTGCACGAGCAACCCATATATTTTAAAAATACCCCTGCATCGGGACACTAAATTTTGTGCCGCACGAACGCACACACACCACAATGCACGCCTGGAACAGTGCGCACCGACTCTACAAAAGTCATTTTGTCAGCCCATTTTCACCCGTCAATGAGTACGGCACGGGGCAACCCTATAAATTTAAAAATATCCTCATCGGGGGGGACTACTAAAATTGTGTCCGCACCGCACCACCGGCACGCACCGCACCGGGGCACCCAACCGGCCAGAATAGGCCCCACCTCTCTCACAAAAATTCACTTGCGTCGCGCCACCGCTTTCCCCGTTCCATGATATCACACTTCACCGGGGCCCTCATAATTTGAATATCCCTCATCGGGACACAAAATGTCCACCGGGACGCATGTCACTCACCACACGCACGCAACGCCTGCACGCACCGGCCTCAGAAGGCCACTCACTCACAAAAAGTAATTTTGTCGCGCCGCCTTACCCGTTTCAATGATATACTCTTGCACGACAACCCTATAAATTAATATACCCTCATTCCGCAGACACAATTTGTGCCGCACACACCCATTGCCACGCACTGTTCCAACACCCGCCTCGAAAAGCGCCCATCACAAATCATTTTTTAACGCGCCGGCCCTTAACCCTGTTTCAAGACTATCTTACTGCGCTACCGCAACCCTTTAATTTAAACTATCCCGCACGACACTAAAAATTGATGTCCAGAGTACCACCTGGCACCGACCCACCGGCACTGCACGCCAAACCGCCTCATAATAAGGCGCTACCACTCACAAAAAGTCCATTTGCGGCCACCACTTTAACCGCCTGTTTCTCTCAAGAGTATCCAGCTATCACCGCAACCTAATTAAATATCTTGCATCGGACAACTAAAAGATGCTGCACCGACCGCATCGGGCACTGGCACCGCGCACGGGGGGTCACGCACCGCCCCGGGCTCGGGGCCTCAGACTAAGTCGCACCACTCACAAAAGTAATTTAGTCGGGCGCCGCCTTTCCCCTGTGTTATCATAATGTTATCACTCATGCACCCGGCAACTCTTATTATTAAAATATAATCCCTGCAGCGGACACAAAAGTGTGCGCGACGGCACCGGGCACACGCCCGCACTGACCACAATCGCACGCCTCAGAATAGGCGCACCACTCACAAAAGCATTATGTCGCGCCGCCTAAAACCGTTTCAAATGATATCACTCACGACAACCATATACCATTTGAAAATACCCTGTATCGGGGGACACCTAAAATTTGACCGCACCGCGCCGGCTATCGCACTGCCCACTGCACCGACCGCACCGCACGCATCAAATAAGGCCACAAACACAAAAAGTAATTTTGTCGCGCAGCTTTACCTTTTCATACGAGTACTCACTCTGCACACGACCTCTATAATTTTTAAAATACGTCCTGCAGTCAGTAACTAAAGATTCCATACCGATCGCACTGGCACCCACTGTGCACCACAACGAGTACCGCACGGCTCAAATACGCCCACTCACAAAAAATATTGGTCGGGGGCGCGCCTTTACCCTTTTCAATGATATCACCGATCCACACCTATAATTTAAAATATCCCGCATCGGGACACTAAAATTGGTGTGCCGCACCTCACCGCACCGAACGCCTCAGAATGCCACACTCACAAAAAGCATTTTTGTCTCGCCCCTTACCCGTTCAAGATATCACTCGCATCCGCAACCTATAATTTAAAAATCATCCCCTGGCATCGGGGAAACCTAAATATGTCAGCACGCGCCCGCACACACGCCCGGGGACGCACGGGCCTCAGTAAGCCCACTCTCAAACATCATGTTTGTCGCCCGCCTTTACCTCCTTTTCATACACATAAGCTGTTAACAATATTTAAAAATATCCGCAGTGGGACACTAATATTTTGCGTACCGCACCGCAACTCACCGCACCGCCTCAGAATAGTCGCACCACTCACAAAAAGTCATTTTTTCGCGCCGACCTTACCTGTCAATGAGGACACTCTGCACGCAACCCTATAATTTAAAATTATTTCCAATGAAAGCTAAAATTTGTGGTGCCCCGGACCCACACGCACTGCACCGCACCGCACCGGCACCGCCTCAGAAAGCCACATTCAAAAATCTTTTTGTCACGCCGCCCTTTACCACTGGTTCAATAAGTATCACTCTGCACGCAACCCTATAATGTTAATATCCTGCATCGGACTAAAATTGTGTGCGCACGTACGTCACCGCACGCACCGCACCGACCCGCACCACTCCAGAAAGACTGCTATCACTCACAAAGAGTCATTTGTCGTACGCGCCCTTACCCCTGTTTCAATGATTTTCACCTGCACCGCTACCCTATTAACTTTAAAATAATCCCTTGCATCAGGGACACTAAAGTGTCCGTCACGACGGCACCGGGGGCACGCACCCTCAAATAGCGCATCACCACTAAAACTCATTTTGTGGCACCGCACCTTTACCCTGTCATGGGATCACTCTCACCGCAACTATAAGGTTTTAAAAATTATCTCTGCATCGACACTTAAATTTGTTGCCTGCACCGGGTGGCATCGCACGGGGGGGGGGGCACCGCACGCACGGGCTCCGCCGAATAGGCGCTAAAACTCACAAAAAAGTCATTTTTGTCACGCGCCCTTTACACTGTTCAATGACTATTTTCTGCACGCAAACTATAATTTATAATTATTCCTGATCTGGACACCAAAATTGTGTGCCCGCACGGACCGCACCGCCCCGTCCCGGCACCGCACCGCTCAGACAGCGCATCACTCACAAAAACTCATTTTTGTGGCGCCGCCCTTTACCCCTGTTTCAATGAGATCACTCTCACCACCGCAAACCTATATTTATTAAAATATCCCTGCATCGCAGTGGGACACTTAATTTGTGTGTCCGCACGACCGCACCGACCTCACAGCACCGCTCTAGATAGCGACATTCCAAAAAGTCAATTTTGTCGGCCGGACCTTTACCCTTTGCAATGAGTACACTCGCACGCAACCTAACTATTTTTAAAATATCCCTGCATCGACACAAATTGGTGCGCACGGACCTGCACCCACGCACGCACGCCTCAGAATAGTCACACCATTTCACAAAAGTCTTATTTATCCGCGCCTTTTACCCTGTTTCAGATATCACTTTTGCACCGCAACCCTATATTATTAAATATCCCGCATCGACACAAATTTGGACCCACCAAGAACCGCCCGCACCGCACCGGCCTCAGAAAAGGCGCCACTCACAAAATCATTTTGTCGCGCCGACTTTACCCTCTTTTCAATGAGTATCACTCGCACCCGCAAGCCTATAATTTTAAAATATCCTTGCATCGGATCAAATTGTGTGCCGCACCGGACCGTACCGCACCGCACCGAACCGCCTCAGAATTAGCACACCATACCAAAAAGTCATTTTATCGCGCTCGCCCTTACCTGTTCAATGCTATCATCTTTGCACCGGCAAACCCACGTAATTAAAATCCAGCATCGACATCTAAAACATGTGCTGCCGCACCACACCGCACCGCTCGGACCGCTCAAAGGCGCAAAACTCACAAAAAGTCATTTTGTCGCGCCATCTTACCCTGTTCTTCAATGAGTGACAACCTGGCACTGGGCAACCTAAATTTAAAATACCTGCACGGGGGGACCACAATGTTCAGCACAGACGCACCTGCACGCTCAGAATAGTCGCACCACTCACAAACACAGATCATTTTTCCGCCGCCCCCCTCTACCCCCTTTCAATGATATCACTCTGCACCACAACATATAATTTTAATAATCCCGATTCGACACTCAATTGTGTGCCGCACGGAGAACGGGGGGCAACCGAGGGGGCACCACCGGGCTCAAAATAACCCACATCAAAAAAGTCATTTTGTCGCGCCGGCCTTAACCTGTTTAATGATCACTCTGCACCGCCACCCCTATAATTTTAAAATATCTTGTCATCGGACAATAATAATTGTGTGCCGACGAACGCACCGGCAGCAATGCAACCGGCCCGGCGTCAGAAAGCCACCACTCCAAAAAGCATTTTCGCCCGTCCTTATACCCTGTTCAATGATAATCATCTGCAGCCGCAACCCCTTATTTTAAAATATCGGCATCGACACTAAATTGTGTGCTGCACCGACGCACGGGAACGCACGCACGCACGCTCAGAAAGGCGCACATCACAAACAGTCTTATCGGCTCGCTTTAACCCTGTTTCAATGAGTACACTTGGCCCGCAACCATAATTTTTCATATCCGGCATCTGGACCTAAAATTGTGTGCCGCACGCGCTCCGCACCGCACCGCTCAGAATAGCGCAAATACCACAAAAATTCATTTTGTCGGCGCCGCCCTTACACCCTGTTTCAAAAGAGTACACTCTCACCCGCCAACTATAATTTATAATATATCCCTGCATCGGGACCCAAAATTGTTGCCGCACGGACGCACCGGGGCACCGGGCCGCCTCAGACTGCGCACTACTCAAAAATCATTTTGTCAGCGCCTTACCCCCTGTTCACTGATATCACTCTGCACGCAACCCTATAAATTTTAAAATATCTCTTGCTCGCGCACTTCAAAATGTGTGCGCACCGGACGACTGGCACCACCGCCCGCATCGCCTCAAAATAGCGACCACTCACCAAAAATGTAATTTACATTGTCGCGGCCGCCCTTACCCCGTTTCTCACGTATCACCTGCAATCGCAACCCTATAATTAAAATATCCCTGCCTCGGTACCTAAAATTGTGTGCCGCACCACACCCTACCGCACCATGGTAAGCGCACCGCCCTCAGAACAGCGTCACCACTCACAAAAGTCATTTTGTCGCCCGCCCTCCACCCCTCTTCAATGAGATCATTCGCACCACAACCTATAATTAATTTCCTGCATCGGGCACAAACTGTCGCACGCACCGGGACGCACGGCACCGCACCGGCACCTGGGGCAACCGCTCAGATAGGCGCAACAACTCACAACAAGTCACTCTTATCGGGCCGCCCCCCTCTACCGCCTTTTTCAATTAGATCACTCTGGTGCAACCTCTAATTTAAATACCCTGCATCGGAACCTTAAATGGTCTGCACCCACGCACCGGACCGCACGCCTCATAATGCGCACACTACACAAGAGTCATTTTCGCGGCCGCCTTATACCCCTGTTCAATAGATCACTCTGCACGCAAACCATATTAATATATCCCTCATAAGAACAATTGTGTGCACCCCGGACCGCACGCACCCGCACCGGACGCACCGCACGCAACCGGCTCCATAATAGGCGCCACACTCACAAAAATCATTTTTTCGCCCCGCTGTTTACCTCGTTTCAATGAGTACATCTGGCCGCACCCTATCCCTTCAAAGATATCACTGCTATCGGACACTAAAAGTGTGCAGCACGGGACGCATCGCACCGGGCACCGCTCAGAGATAGGCCACCACTCCAAAAAGTCAATTTTGCGCGGCCGTCCTTACCCTGTTTCAATATACACTCTGCACGGCCAATCCTATAATTTTTAATTCCCGCATCGGACACTAAAATTGTTGCGCACCGCCCGCACCTGCACCCGCACCGAACCGGCCATCAGAATAGCGCACCATTTTCACAAAAAGTCATTTATTGCGCGCCTTTACCCCTTTCAATGAGTACTCACTAGCACCGGCAACCCTCATAATTTGAAATATCCTGCACTCGGACACTAAAATTGTTGTGCCGCACCGGGGACCGCAAACCCGCACCCGGCACCGGGCTCAGAATAACGCAAAACTCACAAAATCCACCTTTGTCGCGCCCTACCTGTTCCAATGAGTTCACTCTGCACGCAACCTATATTTTAATATCCCGCAATCGGGATCCACCAAAATGTGCCGCACACCGCCTGCACCTGGCACCGCCTCAAATAGCGCACCACGTCCAACAAAAAGCGTCCATTTTTGTCATCGCGCCTTTACCCCTGTTTTCACTGAGTATACTCTGCCACGCACAACCATAATTTTTAAATAATCCTGCATCGGACACAAAATCTCTGTCCGCACCTGACGAGCACTGCACGCACCCACGCATCGCTCAAATAACGCACCCACTCACAAACATCATTTGCGCGCGCCTTTATCCCCTGTTCATTGATATCACCGCACTCGGCACCCTATTTACAATTCCCTCGCTCTCGGACACTAAAATGGTGTCCGCACACACTCACCGCACCGCACGGCACCGCCGCTGGAAAGGCGCACCACTCACAAAAAGTCCATTCGTTGCGTCGCGCCTTTATCCCTTCTTCAATATTATCACTCGCACCACAACCCATAATTTAAAATACCCGCACGGGACTACAAATGTTCGCCGGACATCCGCACGGACTGGTCACGGCACGGGCACGGGCACCCGCCCACGGGGCCTCCAGAATAGCGCACCCTCACAAAAAGTTCTTTTATTCTGCTCCGCCTTTACCCTGTTCAATGATATACTCGCACGCACCCTATAAATTTAAATATCCCTGCATCGGGACACTTAAATTGTGTGCGACGCACGCAACCCGCCGCACCGCCTATAAAGGCGCACCACTACACAAAGTATTTTTGTCGCGCGCTTACCTCTTGTTTCAATTACATCTGCACCGGGAACAATATACTTTAAAATATCCCTCATAAGACATTAATTGTGTCTACACCGGACCGGGGGGCACCGGGGCACCGCAACCGGACCGCACCGCACCGCACGCCTCATAATAAGGTGCACCACTACAAAAAGTCATTTTTCGACCCGCGCTTACCCTGTTATGATATCACCTCTGCCGCAACCTCTATCTTTAATAATATCCGGACTGGGAACTATATTCGTGCGGCACCGGGACGGGCATCGCCCGCATCGCCTCCGAATAGCGCATCCAATCACAAAGTCATTTTTCGCGCGCCCTTTTCCGCTTCAAGATATCTAACTTGCACCGCAAATCCTTAGATTTTTAAATATCACTGCATCGACCACTAAATGGTCCCCCGGCGGGGCATCGGGGGCAGCACCTACACGCACGCCTAGAAAAGGGCACCACCACAAAATATTTTGTCGGCCCTCTTACCCCTGTCCAATGAGTATCACCTGGGCAACCCAACCCTATAATTAAATATCCTGCATCGACACGAATTGTGTCGCATCGGGCACCGCACGCACGCCCAGCCGCATCTGCATGCACCGCACCCCCGCACTGCCTCAGAATAGAAGCACCACTCAACAAAAGTAATTTCATTTCGCGCCGGCCTTACACATCAATGAGTACATCTGCACTCGCACCTAATAATTAAAATATCCGCCATCGACACTAAAATTCTGTGCCGGTGGGCACTGCACCGCACCACTCTCCACATAGGCACACCACACACAAAGTCTTTTTGTCGCGCCGCCTATACCCGTTCAAATAGTATCACTCTGCAACGCAACCCTATATTTAAATACCATCGGGCCCTACAGATGTGTGCCGTACCGAGACGGGCATGACGTAACCACACGCACGCCTGAATAGCGCACCACCTCACAAAAAAGTCATTTTTGTCGCCCGGCTTTACCCTGTTTATGAGTATCACTCGCATCGCAACCCCTATAATTTTAACATATCCCTGCATCTGGCTGATCATCTAAATTGTGGTGCGCACATACTGCAACCGCACCCGGGCACCGGAACGCACCGCACCGCACATCCACCGCACCGCTAATATGCCACTCCACCCTCAAAAAGTCATTTGTCGCGACGCCTTTAACCCTGTCCAATGAGGATCCACTCTCACCGCAACCCTATAATTTAAAATATCCTGCATCGGGGACGCAGCTAAAATGTGTCCGCACCGACCGGGGGCACGCACAGCCCGGGCACACACGCCTCAGAATAAGGGCACCACCACCAAAAGTATTTTCGCTCGCCTTTACCTCTGTTTTCAAATGACATCACTCTCTCCGAACATAATTTAAAATAACCGCTCGGACCTAATTTGAAGCACCGGACGGGGCCCACACCGCACGCACCACTCAGAAAGGCCACACCACAAAAATCTATTTTTGTCGCGCCGTCCTTTACACCTGTTTCAAATGAGTACAACTCGGCACGGGCACCCTATATTTTAAAATTCCGCATCGGAACTAAAAATTGTTTACGACCGGACCGGGCACCGCACGACCGCCTCAGAATACGGTACCATCACAAAGTCATTTTTGTCGCCCCATTTACCCTGTTTATGATATCACCTGCATCGCACCTATAATTAAAATATCCCTGCAATGGGACACCAAAATTGTGTGCTGCACCATACCGACCGCACCGCACCGCTCAGAATAGGCTCACCACTCACAAAAGTCATTTTTTGTCGCACCGCCTTTCCCTGTTCATCACAATCACCTGCACGCACCCTATAAATTAAAAATCCCGCATAGGGACACAAAATTGGTGTGCGCACCAGTACGCAACGCACGCACTGCGCGCACATGGCCTCAAATAGCCGCACACTTCACAAAAAATCATTTGCGCGCATTCCTTTACCCTGTTTAATGATACACTCTGCACGCACCCTATTAAATTTTACAAAAAATACCATTGGGGACCACTCATGTTCGTACAATCGCACCGCACCGCTCAGAATAGTCGCACCACTCACAATAAATCATTTTTTTTTTTTTTTTGTTTTTTTTTTTTTTTTTTTTTTTTTTGTCAGCCGCCTTTTGCCCCTGTTTCCACTGAGTATCCTCGTGCACCGAAAACCCTAGTCAATTAAAATATCCTGCCTCGGCACTAAAATGTGTGCCCACGACCGGGCACGGCAAACGCACGCCCGGCACCGCACCGGCTCAAAATACGCAACCACTCACAAAAGTCATTTGTCGCGACGCCCTTACCCGTTTTCATGATATCCAACGCCTGACGAGCCCCACCAATCGTATCTCACACCCACAAACTGAATCGATTTAAAATACCTGCTCGGACACAAATTTGTTCGCACAGACCCGCACCGGACCGCACCGGCACCGCTACCGCACGCCCAAGTAATAGCGGCACCAGTCTCACAAAAAGTCATTTTTATCGTGCTGCCCTTTACCACTGTTTCAATGACACCAATTAGGGGGTATCCCTTTAATTTAACATACCATGCAATATATACAAATCATCATATACATGATCACTACAGCACCCGGACCGGCTCCGCACCACACGACACGACACCTAAATAGGCGCCCATCACTAAAAAGCATTTTGATCGGGTCCGCCCATCTATACCCATCAATGAGTCACCCGGCACCGCAACCTCTTAGATTTAAATACCCTACCGCGACCTAAAATTGGTTTCCGCACCAGGCGGCACGGGGCATCCTGCTACCGGGGGCAACCGGGGGGATCCTCATAATAGGCGCACCATCACAAATAAGTCTTTTTGTCCGCGCACGACCTTACCTCCTTTCAACTGATAATCACCGGCACCGCACCCTATACAATTAATTATGCCCGCATCAGGACACTGACATATTTAGATGAGGATTAGAACAGCGAGCATGACATAGACATATCTACATCTACACCTGCTCACATACCAGACGTCATATATAGATGACTAGTCTCATATATATAATATAATCAATAGTCTTCGACTATCACATACACCACACACGTTTCAACTTTCTCCAGACCAGAGCCGTTTTAGCATGCTTGGTATCTTTCAAAACAATACATCTAATGATCAGATTCGGACACACACATAGGTGTGCCAGCACCGGGACAGGGGCACAACCGGCGGAGGGGCACCCCGGGCCACATTCCGCATCACCGCACGGGCAAACGCACTCTCATAATAGGCGCAACCATTTCACAAAAAGTCATTTCTGTCGCACCGCTAGAGCCCTATCCACACTTACTAATGATATCAACTCTCACACGCAAAAACACTAATAATGCAAATCGAATTCAACAAAATTCTCGCACCGGCGACCACTGGAATTGTCCGCCACTGCCCCGCACAGTCCACCGCCGCACCAATTAAGAGCACATCTACTTCCACATGTCAATTTAATTGCGCCCGGATCTTAATCTAAACGCTTTACAATTAACTAGTTATCACTGCTGCACCGCAACCGACATTAATTAAATAATACACACACAGCAGTTACGAACTAAATCATGTCTGCACCGGCACGCAAGCGCACGCACCAGTATCTGGTCAACCGGCCCAGAATAGCGTCACACAAACACAAAAAGCACAGTTTATTGACGCGGCACGCCCATTTACCCTGTCAATAGTACCCGCGCAATACCTTCGACCACCGCAACCAGATACATTTAAAATCTCTCATCCGCGTAACACAATTAATATACGATGTACTGGACCGCACTGGGAAGGGGCACACGCCGGGGTGGCACCGGGCACGGGCTAATAAAACGGTACCCACCTCACACAAGAAAACATCATTTATGTCGCGACCACCCTTAACCCTTGTTCAAGAGTAAGTCACCTCTGCATACAAGGCAACCATAAAATTAATAAATAAATGCTAGCCCTAAGTCTAAAGCCACAACAATTGGCGCCACGCAACGGGGCAACCTAGCCCTCACCACACACCCAGGAGACAATAACCGCCGAACCGACTCACCGGAGGCCACACGAGCCACCGCTAACGCCACCGCACCCGCATTACAACTACCGACAACGACCATCGAGGCCTCCAGGCAGCACTCGAGTACGCCATTAGTATATCGCACACATCCTAAGTCATTCATTTCTACGCGCCGCACGCTATACTCCCATGTTTCAAAATTAAGCTCTAAATAACAATCAATACTGAGACTCACCAGCCCTATAGTAACAATGTTTCGATCACATAATACAACTGAGCACTCGGAAACTAAAATATATTAGTCCAGCACGACAAGCAACCGGCACCACCGCCCCCCAGCTCAGATAGTCACCACATCACAACAAATATGCATTACTTATTCTCTGCATCGCACGCCTCTACCCCTGTTTCACAAATGAAACTATACACGGTATATAGCAATCCCGACAATACATATTAAATTTATAAAATATCAACTGCGAAATCGCGAGAGGGAAAAACGAACTCAAAAATTTGGTGCCGCCGTATCACCCAAACGCACCGGGGCACCGGGCACCGCCACAGAGGCACCGCACCGATGGCATCTAGAATACGGCAGACACATCACAAAAATAATTCTTGTCGCCGCCGCACCCTTTACACATGCTAGTTTTACAAATAGTACAATCGCACCGATTCAACCTACTAAAATTTTACAAAATATCCGCAACGAACCAGGAGAAGCTAAAATTCTGTGCCACACTCCACCCACCCTCGAAATATCAAGTACAACCCATCACACAAATCACAAAAAACATCGTAAACAATCTAGATATCTCCAGTTGGCCCCTCTTACTTTCAAAATGATAACACTCTGCACGGCAACACTATAATTTAAAATATCCTGGCACGGACACTAAAATGTGTGCGTACCGACGCACTGCACGTACCACACGGCGCTAAAAGGCCACACTCACAAAAGAACATAATCTTGCCTACAGCAAGTCGGACACACCCTACCTCTGGTTTATTGGGAGTATACTCTGCATCGCAACTTAATTTTAAAATATCCTGCATCTACCAAAATTGTGTCCGGCACCCATACGCTACCACAACGCACGGAACGGTCACACGCACCCGGCAACAAAAGCAAGGCACCGCTCAGATGGCGCACCACTCACAAAAAAGCTCATTTGTCGCGGCCCTCGATACCCATCACTAGTAATCAGTTATAAGGACTGTTACTAGTCGCTGATACACCATAAAAATAGATTCAATATATACCTCAATCTAACAAAAACTCTCTATTAAAAACTGTACTAACCATACGGTAAAATCCTACACTACATACAATCTATCGAATATAAGAAGTAAGACACCCTCAAATATACAAACAAACCATACCAAAAACTAATCAGTTTTTGTCCATGACCTTTCTACACAGCAATCTACATAGATATCAAAACTGGATACCATAACCATATCATAGGCGATACAATAGTAAAAATATAACTTTACAATACAAAATTGTCACTCGAAATCCACTACCTGTCCAACGTGTGATGTCATCTCCTGGCTCAACCACAAGGTCACCTCAGATAGCGCACACTCAAAAAGTTATTTGTCGCGCGCCCTCTACCTCTGTTATTCTAAGATATTGCACTCTGCACCGAAACCCTATAATAAAATACCCTCATCGGACACTAAATTTTGTCCCGCACCAGGACGCGCCGCACCGCACCGGCACCGCTCAGACATAGGCTCACCACTCCCAAAAACACATTTTGTCGCGCTGCCTTACCTGTTCAAGTATCTATGAACAACCCTATAATTTAAAATATCCTGGCACGGGACACTAAAATTGTGGCGCAAACCTGACCGTCACGGGGCACGCACGCACGGGGCACACTCAGAATAGCGCACCATCACAAAAAAGTCATTTTATCGGGCCTCTTTTAACCCTGTAATATACACTCTGGGCACGCAAACCTTAATTGAAAATATCTGCATCGGGACATTTAAATTGTTGCCGGCACGCACCGGCACAGCCGCACCACCCGCGCTGCAACTTGGCACGCACCTCACTCTCAGAATAGACCACCATCCAAACAGTATTTTTTTTTTCGGCCGCCGCCTTTACCCGTCTTATTGAGTATCACTCTGTCCATCGCAACCTCTATAATTGTTAAATATTCCCCTGCCGGACACAAAATTGATGCGGCACGGACGCACGACCGCACCGACGGGACGCACCGCACCGCCTGCACGCACCGCACCCGCACGCCTCAGAATAGGCCGCACCATCACAAAAATATTTTTGTTCGGCCCCCTTTACCCCGTTTCAATGAATATCACTCTGCAGTCCGCAACCGTAAATTTTAAATATCCCGCATCGCACCTAAAATTTGTGCCTATAGACCGCACTGTCTACGCACACACGCACCGCTAAATGCGCAACACTCAATAATAAGTCCATTTTGGTGTCGGGCGCGCTTTGTCCCTTTTCTGATATCACTCTGCATCGCAACCACTAAATCTTAAAATATCCTGGCATCGGGACACAAATTGTGTGCCGACCACAACCGAACGCCACCGCCACCGGGGGCACCGCCTAGAAAGCCACCCACTCACATAAAAGTAATTTATCGCGCGGCCCTTTACCCCTGTTTCATTGAGTATCACTCTCACCGCAAACCTATAATTTTAAAATATCCCTGCATCGACACTAATGGTGCCGCACCGACGCACTGCACCGCAACCTCGCACCACTCAGATAGGCCAACCACTCACAAAAGTCTTTTTGTCGCGTTGCCGCCTTTACCACGTTCAAAAGAGTACTACTCTGCCGCACCTACAATTTTAAAACCCCCTGCATCGACACTAAAATTGTGTCCGACAGACCGGGGGGGCACCGCACGCACCGCTTCAGAATAGTCCGCACACTCCACATCATTTTGTTGTCGCGCGCTTACCCTGTTCAATGATACACTCTGCAACGCGGGCACTCTATAATCTTAAAATTATCCCTGCCACCAGCGACACTAAAATTGTGTGCCGGACCGGACCGGACCGCACCGCACCGCTCAAATATGCGCAAACTCACAAAATCTTTTTTGCGCCGCCCTTTACCCTTGTTTCAAATATCCACTCTGCACCGCAATCCTATAATGTAAAATATCCTGCATCACTGCGCGACAAAAAGTTGCCAAACGGGACTGTCCGCAACGGCACCTGCACCGCTATCGCACCACACAGCCTCAATAGCAACCACTCACAAAGCATCGTCGCGCCGCGCTTACCTCTGTTTCAATAGATACTCGGCACGCTACCCTAGTAATGTAAAATATCCTGCATCCGACGTTGATTATTATCCGCTGTCATTTGTTTCGTCTGCTTTGATTGTTTGTTGGGAACACAAATTTTGTGCCGGCACGGATGCCGGGTGCGGCACTGGCCACCACCCACCCCTCAGAAAAGGCGCACCATCCACAAAAGTCATTTTGTCGCGCTGGCCTTTACCTCCTGTTCAAGATATAAGACTCTGCCCGCAAAACTTTATTTTAAAATATTCCTGTCAATCGCCGGAACCTAAAATGGTCCGCACGACCACGCCACGGATGGCTACGACCGGCCTCAGCACATACGTCACCACCACCCAATAGTCATTTTGTCGGCCATCCGTACCCCTGTTACAATTATATCACTCTGCACGCCCATACACTATAATTTAAAAAAATATTCTGCATTGGGACATTAAGATTGTGTGCCGTCGCACGCCTACAGCACCGCCACCCGCACGCCACAATTAGTAAGGTATTGCTCCACCAGCACAAAAGGCATTTTTAGACGCTGCCTTTATTCAC
>JABUQX010051320.1:0-7500 GCA_015478945.1 Trachelipus rathkii
GAGAGAGAGAGATTATTATTATTATATTATTATTTATTATTATTATTATTATTATTATTATTATTTTTATTATTTATTAATTATTGATTATTTTTTTGTATATATCATCCTCCTTCTTGCATACATTGACTCATGTATCACTATAGCATTCTCATCTTTATTATCATCATATCATTTATCATCATCATCATTATCACTTATTATTATTATTTTATTATTCCATTAATTATTATTATATTAATTGTGAGTATATTATTATCATTATGTATTATTATTATTATTATTACATCTATATATTATTTTACAACAATTATTTATATATTCTATTATATTATTATAAATAAACTAAGCAGACAACAACATCAACAATTCCTCGTAGGATTTTGTAATTATTATTATTTTATTATTTTGTATTAAAAGTGGTTGGTTCCTTAGGCCTTCTATTCTGCTTGTTATTAATTAATTTATTTTAGGAAAAACGTATCTTCTTCTTCTTCTTCTTCTTAACTTAACTACACTTCTTTCTTATTATCTATATTATTATTATTATTCAATTAATTATTAATATATCATCATATTATATATTATTATCATAAAGATATATCCTAATACATATCTATTTTATTATAATTATTATTATACTATTATTATTAATTATTATTATTATGTCAATCTTACGGCAATCAACTTAAATTCTATTCATAAGAATATCATTTTTTAAAAATGGTGGACAGGAAAAATGGTCGATAGGAAAAATAATCGACATAAAAATAATTTGCAGGAAAAAATTGACATGAAAAATGGTCCACAGAAAAATTGGTCGACAGAATAAGTGATGCGGCAGAAAAAAAAATTCAACTGAAAAAATGGATCGACAGCCATAAAATGGCGATAGGAAAATAAAGGACGGAAAATGGTCTAGGCGGGGTGAAAACCGTCGATATGTATCTCGATATGTATAGATAAAACAAGTCAAAAAATTTCTCGCCTCCAAGAAAGTTGGTTTCGCCTCCTCCTCCTCCTCCTCCTCCTCCTCCTCCTTCTGATCCTAATCTCCTTTCTGGCTCCCTCCTCGCTTCTGCTTTCCTCCTCTCCTCTCAATACCTCTCCTCCTCCTCCTCCCTGCTCTCTCTTATCTCTCCCATCCACAATGTTTACTATATTTAAAAGTAATTATTAATTCATTATTATTATTATTATTATTATTACTTATTATATTATTATTATTATTATTAATTACATTTATTATTATTATTATTATTATTATATATTACTATTATTATTATCTATTATTTTATTCATCTATTATTATTATTCATTATTATTATATTATTATCTATTATTATTAATTATTATTATTAATTATTATATGAAAGAAATGAAAAATAAACTTCAAAACTTCAAGTAAGGCTGTAACTTTGGTAATAGTCCGTTTGAGGGTAATCTGTATGATATCGATCATTTTTTTCCCGATAAATCGTAAGTTATCGGATATCGTTGTTACCCATGTATTCAATTATAGTTTGTTCGAACACATAAAAGGAACACTGGCTTCGGCTAAAGTTACATAAATATTTTTTCAAAAATGAAATATTTGTTTTATAATTACGTATATATTAGCTTAAATTGTATTTAAAAATAAAATTTATCGAAAAATTAAATAAAATCTTAAAAAATTTGAATTGTGCTACATTCGCAAGAAAACTTTACTTAAAGAAAAAAAGTTTTTTTTTTTTTTTAATAATTACATATAAATTTTAATTTTCTTTTAACTAATCGCAAATACCAGGCCAGCATCGCCGAGAGGCCAGGCTATGTAACTAGAAAAATCTAATAACATCTACACGGAAAATAAACTAAACATTGTTTGGGTCAGCCATCCCCGAAAAGTTCAGGCGATGTAATAGAAAACCTAAGTAGACAGCTACACACGAAAATAAAATATCATTCATTAGAAGCAGACAATGGGGTAACGCGAACCCATTAAAAAAAAAAATAATAACCATCTTTATATAAAAAATTAAAATTGTTAAAAATGGTTGAAATATTGACAGTTTTGGAACCGCATTCGAAACTGACGCATTACTACGACTGGGCACGGAAAGTGGCCAAATGTTTGAATTTTTCCTTTTTAAACAAAACCGGACGAAATACTCCACCCGGGTCAAACAAAACGATAGAATAGACGTCGTGGTTTCTCGCCTCCGGGCGGACGAGTCCCCCCTCTGTCCCTCCGTTCGCTCAACCCAGCCTAAAAAAGGCATATAAAAGAAAAATAATATTTTTTACCACAAAACGGTAATTTGGCACTTTTACTCTGCGAGAGCTACTGCAGCTTTCCAAGGTCATCAGAGCTTGCACTATTTCAGGTCTAAGATATTACTTATATTTAAGAAGTTATTATATAGTAAATAAACTATTAGAATAAAACATAATTTTTTTTTATTAAGTTTCCTCGATGAATTACTTCCTGAAATCAAAAATGTTATTTTATTTTCCTGTAGATGTTAATAGTTTTACCTAGTTACATGCCTGAACCCTTTCGGGATGCTGGCACATTTTTGATTTCAGCAAGTAATTTCATCGATAAAACTTAAAAAAAAATTTATTTTACTTCTAATAATTCGGTTAACAATAACTGTATATATTAGTATACATCTTACAGATCTGGCAAGTGTACGCTTGATTGACCTTGAATCCTGCAGTAGTTGCACGAGAGCAAAGAGTTACCAAATAGTATTTATTTTACGACTTCTGGAGAAATTATTTTTTCCTTTGTATATCTTTAAAGGGGTCGAAGCCGACGAGGGACAGGGGGGGGACGAAGTCCCCAGTCCTCCCCCGGTACGGCCGAGACACCCGACTCTGTAAATCTTTAAGTTTTACCCCGTGGGGTATTCTTTAGTTTAAAAAAAAAATTCACATTTGGCAATTTGCGCGCTTTCCTCGGTACTTCCAGTTTTTTCGTAAATCTCAAAAACTTATGCCTTATCATCAGTTTTCCATCATTTTTAACAATTTTTAAGTCTTTTCAAAAGCGTTATTATTATTTATTTTTTTTTATTAAAAAACAGGGGATAAAAATGTCTCCTGATTAATAACATGTTTTTTAGTTTCTTGTAGCTGTATAGTTTTCTAGTTACCTGCCTGGCCTCTTGTCGGGATGCTGACCCAAACTACCAAAAGGTAATGCTCAGCACAGGCCTGGCGATCATGCACTTCTAGACAGGTCTCTTGAAAGACGTCGCTTGCTAATTCGCGCTGCGAGCGAAGCGGAGGGGGGGGGGGGGGGGGGGGGGGGGGTGCGTCGGTTCTTTTACAGCGCATACCGCTGCACCGTGCAGACACTGACATAAACAACGACGCACTAGAAGCGAACGCTTTCAGCGCACGATGCGCTCTGCCATGCAATGTACGCCCAGCCCTGCTGTGTATTTTCATTCCATAGGTATTCTAGATTATATAAAAAAATTTATATAATATTATTTATTTTTTGAAATTTAAACCTAATAATAAAAAATAACATAATACAAACTATATCATACGATTTTATGGACACAATTTTCATCTATGGCTTCCGCAACCAGGCATTTGTAAAATGCTTCTTTTCCAAATCCATCTTCAATAAATGCTTTAAAATAGAAATGATAAAATAGTTATCATATGGATAGAATGAACTTAATATCTATGAATGTATCAAGTACTTGTTACAAATCCATTCCTCAACTTTTTCATGATCTGCTTATGAAACCCAGATCTTCTGGAAACATATTTACAGCAAAATTATCACTGATTCACCCTCATGTCTTGACAGTTGCGAAACGATGATGATGATCTTTGACTTCCAAATCACACTATTTTCAATTCAAAACATTTTATTATTTGTCGATCTATTGATACATTACCCTCAAACTGGACTCAAACGGACTATTACACTTAGCTTTCTTAAATTTAAAACCCCATCTATACAGTGGTGAGTTGTCAAAATTTTGATAAACGCTTCTCTGCTTTGTTATAAGAGTTAGCTGCCGGTTCCCTTTCCTGAGGAAAAAAAAGATTAAATTACAGGCTAGCCGAACCGGTTGCGAACCGTTTCCAGCTGCCACTACATCAATATCATCTAACTAGCACCGTACCACACCAAAATGAGTACATCAGATTAAGCGCACCACGCATCAAAAGTCATTTTTGCAACACTGCACCGCACCGCACCGCACCGCACCGCACCGCAACGCACCGCAACGCACCGCAACGCACCGCAACGCACCGCAATGCACCAAACCTGCTGCATCGGCCAATCCTACATCTAACTTGCGATGCCTTGATTAACATCACAATTTGATTTAAACTTCAGTATATTCTAATCTCTTCATTACAGTAATCATTTATTCTCCTAATACGATAAAATAATGTTCCACTAGACACTAAGAGAAAGCGAACTGTTGCAGAACTATATATAGTTACTACACTCCAAAGCGAACTGTTTGAACGAGCATGTTCAGCCCGCTGAGCAGCTGTTTTTCAACTGTTTCAAGGGTTAATCACTGTTGAATTCACATTTATGTTAGCTTTAATGTGTTCTCTCCCTTTAAGCGAACTAAGCGAACAATCTAAATAAAAATTTGTTCGCGTGACTGGTCATGCTGATCGTACAGCCACCCAGTTCGCACGAACTGTTCGCATTTTTGTGTTCTCGCCCTTCAAGCTAACTTAGCAAACAATCTAAATAAAAATTTGTTCGCGTGACCGGTCATGCTGATCGTACTGCCACCTAGTTCGCACGAACTATTCATATTTTGATGTGTGTTTTTTAATTCTCAACCATGTACTGAGCTGGTCGCTTTCGCGATCACATTAGCTCTTTCGTTAGAAATCGCTTTGGTAATTGAGCGTACATTAAAACTCATCCATAATATAAATATTAAACTCTTAAGAACTGATCAATCGCCCAGTACTCCCGCCTGTAAGATCTGAAGCTTTGTTGGAGATCAAGATAATAATCAATTGATGGGAAGCGACCTTGTCGAATGGCATCCTGGAGGTACCTAGAACAGCTACGGAAAAAGGAGGCTGCCATTCTGGCCTCTCTGTCAGAGATTTCTTTGCCAGTCACCCCTACGTGAAAAGGGGTCCACCATAGTTTAATTTGTTTCTTCCAAGAGTGGAGCAGCCGAAGAAATTGTTGTACAGCGAATACCATTGTGTTTCAGAATATTGGGATTTAAGCTCCTGGAGGACGCTGAATAAATAAATGACATAATAAGAGTGGTATTAGTTGAGGAATAAAATTCGAGAAGGCAGTCATTATATCCATTAACTCTGCAGTAAAAATTGTAGCATGATGGGGGGAAGAGGATATGGCAGAAGTTGCGGACAGGAAATATAGCAGACGTACCCACCACCCACACCGTCCCCTGTTTTGGAGCCGTCAGAAAACAATATATATATATATATATATATATATATATATATATATATATATATATATATATATATATATATATATATTATATATATATAATATATATATATATATATATCTATATATATATATATATATTATATATATTATATATTATATATAATAAATATGTATATATATATAATATATGGTATATATATATATATCTATATATTAATACTATATATAATATATATATATCATATATATATATATATATATATTATATTAATATATACATATATATATATATATATTAGTTTAATGTACGGGACCCAAGACGCCCCCCCCACACACAATATATATATAATATATCATATTATATAATTATATATATATATTACTATATATATATTATATATATACTATATATAATATATATATATATATATATATATTATTATAATCATAATAAAACTATTTTAATATACTATACTAAGTCATTCTATCACCACCCACCTTCTCTCCCCAAGACTGGGAGGTGGTTGCGTAGATGCACTAGAACTGAAAAGTAGTAAGAAGATATTAACGCAAGTCGAAGAAAGCCAGCCTTCCCTCTCCCCTTTTATAACTTTTCAGTGAGGACGGTCGCCAGTCCAGAAAATCAAACCCAGAGCTTCAACGGGACCGCAACGGACTTCACTTTGGCATCTCGTCAATGTAAGGTTCATCCCGTTTGCCAGGCGTCCCACAGCACCATAACTTCCGCTCACGAAAACCCCGCCGTTCACTCCTATTATGCCACGTTTCTTTCTCGCTTCTGGCAAACCCTCACATTTCTCTCCTCAGCATTCCTTTACTGACTCATCCACTCTTTCTCTGTCTCCCAAGGGGTCGATTCCTAGCACATTCACACAATCTACATCCGCTTAATCAACCGACTATCAATCCATTCTTTCCACATATTCAATCAGCCGTACCTTGTCATTCATTCTCTCATTTACTCCTTTCTTCACACCACAACTCTCTAATACTAAGCTGTCACGCTGGGTTGAAAAATTGACTCCTTGGGTAGGTTCTGGGTCATGCATATTTTAAATGTCAAAAACAAGATTTGGATTGCGAAATGAGTATTCAGTCAAAAATGAATAAAAAGCTAAATAAAAAAATTTTCATACATTATAATTGTCCTAATGTTACATAGCAAAATTAAATGTTGTAATGAATATTCATTCTCGGAGATAAAAGAAAATAGAGTTACTATTACAGTGGGAGATTCATATAAGATATGGGATAACAATTTAGGTGTTATGAACTATAGAGTAGGAAAATGAAGAGGGCGAATGGGATCCAATTGAGGACAATCAATGAAGATATGATGAACAGATTACGGGCATAGCGATGGCAAAATCTGCAAAGAGAGGGAGTATTCCGTGACATGTAGTGGCTGTGAGTGATATTGGTGTGCTCATGCGGAGGCGTGCAATTATCACCTCGTGCAAGCGCATTCATCGGTGAGAGGAAGACCACACACCAATGTTCGGCTTTATATTTCTAGTTTCGCCCCTCGCTGATCACTCCCCCAGCACTCTTGCCAATAAGACCGGAAGCCTTGTCGGAGAGCAGGATAATAATCAGTTGATGGGAGGCCACCTTGTCAAATTTCATCCGGGAGGTACCTAGAACAGCTCCGGAAAGAAGAGGCAGCCATTTTGGCCTTTATGTCAGCTATTTCGTTGCCAGTTACCCCTACGTAAAAGGGGGGCCAACATTACGAGAGTGGAGCAGGGGAAGAAATTGCTGTACAGCGGATACCATTGTGCTTTTAAAATAGGGGGCTTTAAGTGCCTAGAGGCACTCAATGAATCTGAATAAATGAAATAAGAGTGGTCTTGGTTAAGGAATAGAATTCGAGAAAGGGCAATCACTGTAGCCATTAATTATGCCTTAAAAATTGAAGCATGAGGGGGGGGGAGAGTATGGGAGATGTTACGGCCAGGAAAGACAGCAGACGCACCCACACTGTCCCCTGTTTTAGACCCGTCATTAAACACTGGAGTAAATTCACCGTAAACTGCGGAATGAGACAGGAATGATGC
>JABUQX010051320.1:12500-48768 GCA_015478945.1 Trachelipus rathkii
CTTCTGAAAAAAATTGGACCCTTTAGAGCAGGGGTGGCCAACCCTTGGCGCATGCGCCAAACGTGGCGCATTGGATGATTATAAGTGGCGCATTGCTACGGGCTACTTTTTGGGAGATTTTTATATTTAACTGGGCTACGTCATAATAGTTCTTATACAAATTTATTTAATGAAAACTAAAATTCATTTTATTCCAGAAATTTGTTAAATCTGGCAAGATATAAAGAAGTATGTAACAAATATCGTAATGTTTATGCATTTTATTTTGTAGCGTCGACTCATATTCAATATATTTTCCCGCCAAAATTCATATTTACGACCTTTCCAAGTGTAACCTTTTTTAAATTACCTTGTAATAAAACATCGTCAATGATCATCAGTTGAAATTTTTGTGTTTATTAGTGATAGTGAGGTAGTGTTCTCATATATTCTTAAATTCTTGATTTTATTTTTCATAAGCAACATATTAAAAATTAGTGCGTATTTTTTAAATACAATGAATTCTAAAATATAATTCATAGAGAAATCAGCATTCTGTGAATTCTTATATATATATATATTATATATATATATATATTATATATATATATACACTCAACTACTATATACACCCACTACCTCATTATATACCTCACTACATATATATATATATATAATATATATATATATATATATTAAAATATATATGGCGCATCTGAGCTCGCTCTGTGAAAAAAATTTGGCGCATGTAATGAAAAAGGTTGGCACCCTGCGTTTAGAGGAATAAATAACCTTGTAGACAACTATTGGACCCCTCAAGGAAGCAATACTCTTTTAGGACAAAACTGGACCTTTTTATAAAATACTCTTGAACAAATTGGACCCTTAGAAGAAATCAAGATAACCTTCTGAAAAAAATTTCTGGACCCTTTTGAAGATAAATTAATACTCACATGTTACGTAAATTTATAGAACCCGTACGAAGACTTAGATTACTACTCCTGTTAACAAAAATTTGAGCCCCTTAATTAGATCAAAAAACGATATCTTCTGGAACAATTTGAAGCAGCCATAACTATCGATACCCTAACTTTAATAGAAAATAAACTTTGGACATATGTGAACCTTTCTTTGAACATTATTATTGAATTGTTAATAACCAATTATAGCATGAATTCAGTTGCAATCCTCAAACAAATACAGGAAGGTTAATCATTTATTCACAACGCTTATACAGTATTTTGAATATGACGGCACTACTGTTTTCTGTTTTCAATGCAAACCTGAAATATTTCCCAGTTGAATACAAAGGTGTCCCAATACAGATTAAGCGGTGGAGTTATGGTTCAATTCTGTTTAGAACAGTCGTATATTTATAATAATAGGAATAATTTCCCTCAGTATCGAGGTAGGTTTTACAAGTAAAAATATATTGAGTTCCGACCTTATTTATTAGTATAATATTAATCGTTATCATTATATATATATCTTATAAAATATATATATTAGTTATATATTATACTATAATAAATATAGTAGTTATTTATTAGTATACGTCACTATTCTTTAAATATATTATGTAGACTTTTAATTATGGTTTATATTTATTAATAAATATATTTTAATATATTACTAGTCCAAGATACTAAACAAAAAATTCCCTTGTTATCTAAACTTTAATTAACATAACTCAAATTTTTATTGGCTTCTTTTACAAATCAACTCGTGATTAAAATTATCTAAAATTCCTATAGATAAAATAAATGATATTGGAATACCAATAATAGCCCTCTTCTATAGTTAGGTTTCATTTTGTGGTTTTGCAAACAACGAAAAGTTAAGTCTTAAAGTATGTTTTAATATGACTAATATATTAGTTGACTGTTTACTGATTACGTAGGTTCCAACTATGTGTTGCTACACAATTAGTGGAAAGTATATTTATAATCTTTCTAAATCGGCGGACATTCACAAAGTCATCCTTTACTATCCCCTTTGTTCTAAGAATGGTATCCTTAAATTGCTTCAAGGAGAGTAGATGAAGTCCAATAGTAGCATTCGTTAGTTGAAAGGAATCTCAGATTATATATAATTGTTAAGGATGATTAATTCTAATGAAGATGCGCTGAATGTTTCCCGAGACTGGTGCTGATAGAACTCACTCAAAATACAATCTCTACCAGTTAATATACTACTCAGACTGTACCAATAATCTACACTTATTATTATATATATATTACTATATTAATCACTATATAAATGCGCTCTAATAATAATATATATTTATATATATTTTCTATATAATAAATATCATATATATAGTATATATATATAATACCTGTATAAAGTTATAAATAGTATACTATTATAATTATAAAAGAAACATATGCTATATAAATAAAGTACTATAAATATTAATTAATTAATTATATATTATAAATATTTTAAATATTATTATAATTATATATATATATATATTTATATAATATAATTAATTATCATAATAAATTAAATTATTTATAATATTTAATGTGAATATTTAAACTAATAATATATATATATATATTATATTGTATATAATAATATATTTTTATAATATCTTATATATAATTATATATAATTAAATACTATAAAAGGAATATCACAACATAGTTATCCAGTATTCTCTATTGAATTATATTTTTTTAGAATTTCCATTCAGAAGTTTAAAAAAAATAAAGAGTGAGCAACCACATCGAAAACCCAGCACCGTCACCTGCAATATGAGCACTCTGCAACCTTGGTGTTCTGTGCTCTAACCATATATGAAAAATTATTGAAGAAAATCAAGTGTATAGTTTTATTAATGGAGGAAGATATGCTGATTGGACGAACTGCATCTTAGTAAGCATTAGAGAATAGAATTGACGAGCACTAATACATATAACTTTACTGATTCAAATAAATCTTCCACCACTACCTAATTTCAAATACTGATGATCAATGTAATTGCATACGATATTAAGGCCAAAAAAAATCTGATGTATATATTTATAGTCTTTTTTTTTATTTATAACTATGCATTCTAGAAATTTCCTGTATCAGATATTATTAGTAAAAATAAAATGATTATTACTAACTAAATATGAAATTTATTTGCCAATTATTGTATATCATCTACTGGCGAGATTCGGCGGAAATAAATATCTAATAAATAGAAGTATTTCGTTCTTTAACCGAGGCTATCTCATAAATATATTTCATTACCACAAATAAGCAAAATAAATAAACTCACAATTTAAACTAAGTATATTAATAATTATTTAATATAATAAGTAATAATAATAATTAATTTAATCATAACTATTACTTATATATATTTGCACAAGAATAAACCACTTTATATAACACTAAATAAATCACAACATACAATTTCTCACTCTAAAATTAAATAATAAATATTGAAATAAAATTATATTTAAGGAATATTATATTCACTCAATATCTCTTCTTTAGCATGGTTTTATTAATAAAGTCTTAAATAATTTTGCAGATAAATACATATTATAAAATAAATAATTAAAACATCTCCTCTAAGATAGTTAGCCTGCGTAGCAATACGCGGACCGATTTGTTTTTGATAAATGAATCTGACCAATGGGTCGTACCTCACTCCGAATTTTTTGTAGCGAAAAAATTGAACGACACAAAATGCGAGTTTCGCGCCACCCTTCACCCTGAATATCTTAGAATGGATCGTAATATACTCATATTCCGGGTCGTTGAGGCTATTCCACCTGAAGGGTAGAGCTTTCCAGGATGCGTTTCGCATTTGGATTACACGGCGCGACGTAGACCATACTTTTCTGATGCAGAGTTTCAAAAAGAGTACTACTATTGCTCATTAGGATAATATATAATTTCTTACATATTTGTTTAGTACGGTTGGTATTGCTGTCCAGTGAAATCACGTTTCTAATTTAAGAGTCCATCAATATTATAGTTTACTTGGGACGCAACTAAGTTACTCTTCAGTCTTTATGATGCTTCTTTTATAAACTCCTTACAAGGTCAAAAGATAATATTTACACAGGTAGTATATTATTATCTCTAACGAACAGTTCCAAAATTTTTAATGCTGGTTATCCAGATCATACAATATATATATATAAATATTATATATGATATGATTATATATCGCAGTACTGTTGTTTGACTTCAATACAAAAATATGATAATAATTATATTGTATATTTTACATGATATGATCAACATTTGAAACATCAAATTATAAAAGAACTTTAGCTTATGTTGAGTATATTGTTTAATACAAATAATATAATTTTCAATAATAATGTAAAAACATATATAAATTATTGATCTCTAGAAATAATATTAAGATTAATAATAAGGTTTATAGTTACGATGTAAGCCTTAGTAATTATTAATTCTCTATATTAAATGAAAGTATTATAAATTTGAGATATATATTTTATTTTATATATCTAAAACTTAGAATTCTATATTATATAAATAATATTATATACTTAATATAAAATATACTATTTCAATATAGGTATTATATTAATCATTTATTATATAGTATAATAAAGTATCTTCTACATCACACACGCCACTCTATAGGAATAGGACATCATCAATTGCTATCACTATATCATATTTCGAGTAAGGAAGGTAAAAGAGTTTTTTTTATAATATCATCTTTATTAATTTAAAATTTAAATGCTAAATATTTTGTTTAACTTCATCTTCAATATATTTGTATGTGTTAGCCCACCCTTATATGCATGTTCACGCTTGATATGCGAGTACATTGTGGATCTGATTCTAAATAAGCGCTCTTATGCTGAGCGGCGACAGCAAGAGAGTTGTCTTCTAATTTGTTTATTTAAAGAGCCTGCAAACAGAAAGCGTCACTACGTCGATTTCTTGTTTAATAAAGTGTGTCCACCAGAATTGGCATGGCATAAGGAGTCCTCCTAAGAGGCTGCAAGCCACACTCGCGTATGCAGAATCATACGCTAGAGAGCCACTAGTAACTTTAACATGTCCTAATGTTTGTTTGAGGCTGTCCCTCTTATAAATATCACGGAAGGATAAGTTAGAAGAGTGGAGAAGTATTGCAGTCGCGGTGTTCTTCTCGTCGACGATGCTTGAAAGAGGAAGGCACCCCAAAGTTCATTGCCAAATCGTACTCCCATCCAGAACGCGTAACCATTTACCTGAGTAAATTGGGTTTGCGGCGGACCAATATAAGTGAGCGGACGAAGAGATTGGTTATAATTTGTAACCCGTTCTTGCTTTGAGGCACAGGTATTAATCTCCAAAAGGCAATAACCAAGCAAGACGCGCACTAGTGCCCAACAGCTTCAAAGCAAGAAACCGATAAACTACTGATATTGTTGAACTGATTTATACTAACTTCTATGGCGGAGGATGACCTCTAAATTGAGTGCGGCTTCTGAATTGATAGAGAGGTATCAATGAAATAAAAATGGGCATAAATATAATAACGATACAAAAACTATATAAATAAAATAATAATAATTGATTGATAATATATTATTCATATTAATAATAAATAAATAGTTCTTTAATGATAAAAATAGATAATAATATATATAATAATAATTAAATAATTAGATAATAATTGAATAATCATAATAATTATAATACATAAATAATAATATTAATAATATAATAATAATATATATTGAATCACTACCAGCTGACTACTCACTACCACAACCAGTAACTACTAATACCAGTGCACTGCTACTAACTACTCTCACAACAAACTACTACTACTACAACTATCTACTACTACTGCTATAATAATAATATATAATAGATAATATATATAATAATAACTCAAATAATATAATATAAACTAAATAATATAACAATATAGTAGAATAATAATAAAAAATAATGAATCAATAGAGTTCAATAACAATATAACAGGGCCCAAAGCGAAGGACTATGTCTCTCACTACTGGGCAACTGCTTTCAAAAAGCTAATCGAGGAACTAATGTCCGACATTTTCTCAGTAAGTACGAAGCCACACACCGCAGAGCGACTAACTTGAGCTATGGGATCGTTCAGAGACCACACACTCCTCCTCCGATTTTATCTTCCTATAAGTCATTTCTTCGTTGCCTCTGGGTTAATAACACCAGAAAGAATAAACGTGGGTCGCCGTACCATAAGCCATCGCCCCGGAGAGGCACCTACACTTACTTTCGTCTATTCATCATAATCTAATAATCATATGGGGCTCACAAAGATGGAACTAATGATCATTACCTATAAAAATCAGAAGGATCAATAAATCGTAACGTTCAGATAGTAGTAGCGATATCGCTTTCATTGATTTGTATTCCAATCACTTTATAATGTTAACCACAATGATACAATTATACTTTATGGAATAGAGTAATAAGGTAATTAACAATAATATTAATCATAATAATCTTCTCTCTATACTCTCTTCTCTCTCTCTCTCTCCTCAAATCTCCTTCTGATCTCTCTCTCTCTCTCTCTCTCTTCTCTCACTCTCTACGCGTCACTCTCTCTCGAGATTAGATAGTTCCCTTTATTCTAAGATGTACAAATATTTATTGAAGCGTTTGTACGAATCGATAGTTAGAATCGATGTTTGAAGCCCAACATCCACGGCTGTGAGCGGATCGGTTTGCCTGCATTTTTTTGCTTTTTATTACGCTGTTACATGGGACTAATTTAACCTAGTTATCTCATTTTTTTAAAATTTAATATATATAGTTTGTTGAACGATAGGGTAGATAGATGGTAAAAATTCGTCTAGATCGTGGTATTTTCTGGCTATATTTGTTTTGTCCTCAACATTGGCGTGAACCAGCACTGTTCTAAAAAACACAATTTAAAAAGATTTTTTTTCCTTTTTTTTTTATTTCTCATAGAGCTTAGAAATTTTCAATATTTTTTTTCTAACATATACCAGTAATTCCTACGGAGAGTTTTTAAATTAAATTGATTGTTGTTTCATCGAGAAGGTATTTTTTATGATATATGATGTGTAAATGTCAAACTAAAAAAAAAAAAAAATTTTAGAGGTGAATGAAAATCAATTTTTGCTGTAATTAATTCATGAGCTTGATTTAGAACGCAGTGCGCTCGCTAAACTGACATGAGGGAACGAATTAGGGGTTTATCATTGTGATTCCCAAGCTACCAACCAGGTCATCGTAAATGATTTTTTTTTAGCTTGAGGATTCTGTGAACCTGAAACATTCACACACCAGTGGATAGCAGAGAATATACTTCATGGTTATGTCGATATACTGAGTACCTAGCTTATGATCGTTTGCTTAATGGCTTGAGATCGTTGTAATCAACGGAGAATATAAACCGGTTCACGTATACTCTCAACAATGTGCACACAAACAGTCGAGTTCTAACCAACAAGGACAAGGAAAAGTTATGCAAAAGAATATTTCTGCCAATCTCACTACTACATAGTCGTGTTAACTCGTTCGTCATTCAAAATATATTATAAAAGTAATAATTCATATTATTAATTTATTAATTGAATATATTTATTATACAGTTTTATATTATATATAATAATTATTAAATCATATACATTAATAGTTAATTATATAAAAAAGTACTATAAAATTATAGAAAATAAAAAAAATTAATAAATTAATATTTCAAAGAATAGAAAATAATTATACTTTATTTATTTACATATGAAATAATTTTTATGAAAAATGATTTAGATTAATATTTTCAAGTGAAAACAAAATTGGGAAGTATGCTAACTGGTTGCGATTTATACACTATTTTAATTATGTTTTATATTATTATATTATTTGTATTATTATTTATATAATTATATTTATTATTTTATTAATGTTAAAATTTATATTATTTATTATTAATTAATTTTTACGTATCAGTTGATTTTTTATGAAAAAATTTGAGGTGGAAGTGAATATCCTTCAAAACTATTATTATTTAATTAATTGAACTTTTAGTAATTTATTTTAACATTGATACCTTTCCATTACTAATCTTTATTTTATTGAACTTTTTTTATAATACTTATTTCATTTTTTCCAGGAGAGTCGAGCATCTGGGCTTTTGATGTACTCTTGTATTATTCAATTATGAATATGTTATGAGCAGTTAATTCTTTTCTCAGCAGATGAATACTACAAATAGCTAGATATTTTCCATCTATGTACTATATTTATATTATTATCATTACTGATTCCTATTATATGATTTATACGTACTTACCTACTCACTATATATCCCAGATATGATTGATTACTAACTAGATTACTTATGAATACTCATAAATATATACCATAATTTTATTAACAAGAAGTATTCTAAGCCAGAATGACTAGTTAGGAGTCACTAACTCATTTTATTTCATACCATATAATTTAATGGATAATTTTATTGTTGATCCTATAAATGGTTATACTACTACTGAGCATATATTATATACATGCTAATATATTGTAACAAAGTTTCTTTCTTCGAAGAAGGGAGTACCAGCTACCACTTCCAAGGCTCCCTTTCTTACCATTTTTGCCGAACACTCGACTCTGTAACGCCTTTGAAGTACTCCTATAGGAGAAGGGTTTAATTCTAGCCAGTCCGTCCAGTCTGACAGTGTACTAATTGAAGAACATTTCCTGCCAATACATTCTTCTATTTGATCATCACAAGATGGACATTCTCTACCTCCATGTTGCGGCGCTGGTTGTGTACAAGTCCGTGTTCTTTTTCTAGTTCCTCTCCCACAGGCTACCGAACACTCACTCCAGGTACTCCATGGGCTCCAGCCACCATCCACTGGTAACTGAATGTATTCTGCTTGAAAAATCAAAAAATATTTTGTAAAAATAAATTCCGAAAAAAAAAAAAAAACATTTTTGTGTTACTCTTCAAATAGGTCTAGACATTGACGAGGACAGGGTGGTACACTTACGAGGACAGGGTGGTAAAGAATGACAATAGATTTCATTCGTTTCAAGACCAACACAAACTCTTCCTCCATGTTGAGGCGTCGGATTCGTACATGTTCGTCTTCGAGTTTTTACTGCAATTCCGCAAGTTGCAGAACACTGAGACCAGGAAGACCAGGCAGTCCAACCTCCCAATGAACACGGTGCCAATTGGTTACCTGACTGTGTACGTATCAGAAGTAGAGTGAAACTAACCTAGCTTCTTCTACTCACTGACTACTATCTCGGTACTATCCCTACTACTACTACTTACTCCTCCTCCACTACTACTCTACAACTACTCTACTCTACTGACTACAATGACTACTACTAGTTACTATATTATTCAGTACATAACTGACAGATACTACTGGACTACTACTACTACTCTACTACTACTACTAATAATAATAATAATAATAATAATAATTAATAATCAATAATAATAATAATAATATATAATAATCAATAATAATAATATAATAATATAATAAACTAATAATATAATAAAAATTATAATAAATAATAAATAATAATAATAATAATGATAATAATAATTGTATAATAATAATAATAATAATAATATATAATAATAATAATAATAATAATAATAATAATAAAATAATATACTATAATAATAATACCTCTGCGTCTGATCCAGAACAATCCAAGCCTCCTCTAGTTGGCACAGGAGCATTGCACTGGCGCCTACGACAAAGGCATTTGTCTTGAGTGCCACTTTGCTTGCACTCTGACCAGTCTGACCAGGGTCCCCATCCTCCATCAACTGCGGTAATAATAATAATAATAATAATAATAATAATAATAATAATAATAATAATAATAATATAATAAAATAAATAATAAAATTACATAATAATAAATAATAATACAATAATAATAATAATAATAATAATAAACTATATTATTTATAATCCTTTATTACAGTCTTGTTTATCCTTAATTACTCTATTGTTTGTAAATATGGGGTTACGCCAGTGATCACTTGTTACAGCCTCTGGTAAACTGTGCAGAAAATGAAAATTCGTGTAATTTATCAATGTCCCGCAATTACTATTAGTATACAACCCCACTTTTCCAAAGCTTAAATATAATGAAACTTAAGGATATTTAACTCTGTTCAGTAAACACTCATAAACACTTCTCTCTCTCTCTCTCTCTCTCTTCTCTCTCTCTCTCTCTCTCTCTCTCTCTCTCTCTCTCTCTCTCTCTCTCTCTCTCTCTCTCTCCTCTCTCTCTTTCTTTCTCTCCTTCTCTCCCTCTCTCTTCTCTACTCTCTCCATCTCCTCTGTCTGTCTTCTCTGCTGTTGTTCTCTCTCTGTCTGTCTGTCTCTGTCTGTCTGTCTCTCTGTCTGTCTCTCTGTCTATCTCTCCTCTGTCTCATGCTCTCTCTACTCTGATCTGCTCTTCCCTCCTCTCTTCTCCTCTTCCTCTCCTTCTCTCCTCTCTCCTCTCTCTCCCTCTCCACTCCCTCTCTCTCTCTCTCTCTCTAAGAGTGTCTCTCTCCTCCTCCTCTCCTCTTTCTCCTCTCCTCTCTCATCTCATATCTTTAAAGTCATGAATGGAACTGCGAATAAATTTTTGGCATAATAGTGCAGAACCAAACTGTGGGCAAAACCAATCTTCGTAGTTCAAAGTAATTTACAAATAGATAAGGCAAAATAAATTCTTACTAAATCCCGAAGAACCTTCTCATTCAAGGACATAGATAAATGGAAGAGCCTTCCTAAAAATGTTCAGGAATCACCCCTACCCCCTCTTTAAGATATCGATATTCAATTAAAATTGTTAGTATTCGAGAAGTTGGTTGAAATTGATATTATTGATTGAAATTATATTCTGTTATTATTCTGGTAAATTTACATTGAATTTTCAATTATTTCACCAAAATTCAATTAATCAATTATTAATTATTATCAATTATTATTAATAATTATTAATTTTTATTAATAATTATTAATAATTATTAATTATTAATCAATTATTATTTTCTACAAAAGTGTAGAATTTCCGATAAATCAATCACTAATATTAAATGAAAATTACGACTTCTTTGACAGAAAATTATATTGTCATTGCTACTCACCTACCATAATAAACCAAAATCAAACCATCCGACCTAAATCAAACTCAAACATACACTGATTAAAATGTCCATAAAGAATGTTACCACAAAATGAAAAATGTCACGAAAAAACGTAAAAAAAATGTTACAAAATGTCACAAAAGAAGAATTATTTATATATATATAAAAAAAAAGGGCTTCACATTTATTTATTTTTCTAATAATAGAAGAATAATAATAAAAAATAAATAACTGTAACATTTATGTCACTTTTATGTTAATGATATTTTTGTCACTTTCTGATTAAAAAAAAACTTCTTCATACCTGGTTCAGTATTGGAAGGGCAGCCAATTACATGCTGAATCCAAGAAGGATTCAAAGGATTATTTTCTGCAGGGGCAATTCAAGTAAGTTTAAATAATCACTCTTCTTGTGTTTTATTAGTTAGGTAAATTTCCTTATGTTTTTTCTTTTAAGGTTATTTTTATTATGGTATATGATTGTGGGAGAAAACAAAACAGATGATATGGATTGTTTATTTGCCTCACTTATTGATGGTTTTCCTATTCCCCCTCTTCCTGTGCATTTAGTAGATTCAAAGGGATCTAAAGTGTCTTGGATTGAACCTTCACCTATAATAACTCCCTCAAGTACAGAAAAAACCCCAGAGGACATTGCAGCTTATATGCTTAAATTTTTTTTAGAATTTATGGTTTCGCAAGTCTAAAGAGACGACTTTTTTACTTATAGACAAGGTTAAATTTAAAATTTTTATTATCTGTTAAAATTTTATTGTACGGTTTTATGTTTGAAAAGTACTAAGATTATTGTGATACGAAACCAATATAAAAGCATTCAAGCTAGCTATAGGTTAAATTTTTTAAGACATATCATTGGACTTGGAAGATTGTTCTCATTTCAATTATATCATTTTAAATTACTTCGTTTTAGTCACCAGAAAGCATTAAAATCAGAAAATTAAAAAAATGGCAATGTTATCCCCTGTGGTTGTCCTAACTCAACGATACAGTAATTAATTTATGATAAACTAAATCTAATACTATAAGTGAAGTATAACTAATAAGATATGAAATATACTATACCTAAAATAATAATAGAATAAGTAACTTATAGATAGGTCGAAGTAGAATATTCATTATTTACTACTAATTAGTAGGAGGTAATTTATTTGCGTGATAGATGGCGGCTGCGATAATTGCTTGTAATGACCGTTCCTTTCAGTATTATGAGGAGTGAATATAGAGGTCTAGGGTGAATAATTGGTCAGAGGTGTACTATAATGAGGGTAGGAGGATATATTAAAGAAGATATAAATCTGGTTTAGAACGATAGCCGGAAGCTTGGTAATAGAGAGGGATGTAACTAGAGATTTGTATATAGATATATTTAATAATATATATATAATAGTAATATATTATTTTTATCAGGTACGGTTTACAAAATGGGGAAAAGATAAAGTGATGACATACGCCACTAAAAGGCCGTTTCCTACTCTTTTGGTGAAGATATTATGCGTTTAGCCAATTCTATACTTCCATAAGATCTTTCGCAAATTGTCAATCAACGTAAAAATTAACATATATAAACCCAATTTTAGGTTGATATGAAAACACGCTAAACACATTAAGTTTTCAATTTTTTAAAAAATATTGGTTAAGATAATATTTTTTGTAGTATTTTAGTTAGGAGTTTATAGTGGTTTTGAGTTAAGCCGTTTTCGCATTTGTGCTACAAAAATTGTTTTTTCGTTCGTTTTTCGTCAACCAAGCGGCAAAATCGTAAAAAAATGCTACTCAAACGTAAAGAATGTCTTTAATTTTGTAATCGTTTTTTGGATACAGAATTTATTTAGTAGGTTCTAATATTATGTCAGAATTAGAGTGACTACTACGTTTGGTGACATTTTTTTACGATGTTTGCGCTAAGGTTTGACGAAATACGAGAACGCAAACTTGAGCATTTTTTTAGCACAAATGTAAGAACGAAAACTGCTTTAATTATGATACTGTCTTTCATCTTCCAATCTTAAACATCCATTTTTGTAATGTCTTATATATATATACTTTACTATAGACTATGATCACATAGATATTGTTCCCTTTAATCTTCCCCTATATATAATATAATGTTAAAGATATATATCTTACTATATATATAAGTATATATAGTAGTATATATATTAGTATAGGTAATATATATATATAGCTAGTCTACTATATAATATATATATATATATATATATATATATATCATATATATATTACTACTATATAGGTATAGACAGCTATAATAAAAACAAACCTAAAAATGAATCACGATATATATATATATATATGAATTTATTCTATAATATATCAATACCTAATATACAGTATAATAATAATTATATAATAAGTATATAGTTATTAATAGTATATATTATATTATAATATCCATCAAAGAATGTTCTCTTGGTTCCGCTGAACTTTGGGTAGGGTGCGCAGAAACATTCACGACAGAATATCTGAGGCATGCTTGAACAATTCTAGGGCATAAATCAGTTGTAGCTGGACCCAAGCCAGCGTTACCCTGGCTTTTAGTCACTTTAACGCAACCATGCAGAATGTACATTATGGAAATATTTCTTTTAGCTATATAATATACTATATACTATATATTAATATTAATACTTCTAATATATATAATATATCTCTACTATATATATATATATTATATATAATATATAAAATATTAATATATATACTTATATACATATATAATAACTAATATATAAATCATTAACTAGATACTATATATATGTATATAATATAATAATATATTAAGTATAATAATTATATACTATATATATATATAATATACTATAATATATAAACTATTACTATATATAATATATAATATATATAGTAAATACTTTTATATATATACTATAATTATAAATGATAAGCTTATTTTAATAATATAACTATATAGTAATAATTATAAGTAATTTATATATACTAAAATATATTATATAATAGTATAATATAGTAATGTCTGTTAAGTATGATATATTAATATATATTATATATATATATTATACAGTAAGTTTATTATAATAAGGAAAACATCACCGTCATTCAGATAAAGTGAAGAAGTAGTCACTTAGCTTCCGTTATACTAACTTACATGATATAAATAATATATATCGACAACGTATAGGTTATACAATATATATATATAATACTGATACTGAATAGTATATATATATATATGGAGTATATTTATAGCTATATATATACTATGATATATAAAATATCATCCTTTTTTCCCCGAGACTGGGGTAAGGTGTGCAAAGCAGCCACCGGAAACAGAAAAGTGAGTAGAAGAATGATGATAACAAGTGAAAAGGCACATCATCCTTCCCCCTTTCATTGCCTATTGAGTCTATTACCGAGTCCAATCCCACGGGCTGACTCACGTCTGTGGGGACTAGTAGTTTACCGATTCCGGCTGCGATCAGGCTACGTCATCTCCTCGCCCAGGTGGTTGCCACGAAACACATAGGCCCCCATCACGAGAAAGACCAGCGCATTCACTCTAATTCTGCCACTTTTTCTCGCCTCTGCCAACTGCAGCTATTTCTCGTGCCTCCAGCATGGTTGTCGGCCCACCTGGGTGCAAGGAGGCTGCAAGCCCTACATTGGACAGAGACAATCGTGAAGTAGTACTCGCTACCGTAGCAGCGTCGCTTCCTCAGATGAAAGCGGCTAGGGGGGACTTTGCTATCTTGCGTGACTACGACTGAATCTGTCAATCACGACTTTTTTCTTCAGCTGTCTCCCGGCATTTGATTTCCAGTCACGATCGACCAAGCTAGTCGACGTTGACGAAGCGGATTTAGAACCAACCCGAGAATATTCTATGCGATACTCATGCAATTGAGTGGATATCGAGGTGGTGCAAATGCGAGTGATCCGGCCTAATAGAGCGACAAGCCCGGCGTCGCAGGAGGTGTAGCCGCAAAGTCTGCGCTCAAGCATCGATACGCTGCGACTGAGTCTACGCGGAATAAGGACGGTCCTTGTAGCTACTCTAGCAGGATCTAATTGGATACTAATGATTATACTTAGATGTATCTTTAGGTCACAGGGCACTAATCAATCATTGATCCGACTCCCGTATCTATGCGGTGCGGGCGGGAGCGAAGGTAGGTGGAACGCTATTTCGCTTTAGGGGTCGCCGATCAGTGTAGCCATAGGGTATTCCTGCAGGCCTTTTTTAGTGAAATTGCTTCTCGACGCCATAATATATCTCCCTATCCTGAAGAGATCGCGAATATCATACATCCCAGGCAGCAAGGATGGGATTGGTACGTCACGATTGTGGGCAGAAACGTGGAGTAGAGTGAAGGTATACAGCGTTGAAGACTCCTGTTGAAACCCAAGAGCGCTCCGGACCTTAACCCAGACGAATGCGCGGGATGCGGTTTCTTGTGAAGGACGGAGCGAGATGCGATACGCGCTGCGAGAATCGGAGACCGGGAAGCTATCTAAAGGTCCACATTACATACCAAAGGGGCGTAGGTGAGGAGTCCGGGAGACAGGCAGGGCGGGAGAGGAGCAGAGTGGAGCTTGGGAGCATTACAGGAGGGTCGATGGATCTGGGGCTGCCTTTCATGGATGTGGCGTAAGAATATATTCGCGTGGAGTAGATGGAAATAGTGTGGGCGTCGCAGGCACTGAGGGGGCGGAAGGCGTCTGCAACTTCGTAGAAGCGTGATTGCGTGGGACGGAGATAGCTACCAGACTGGGCTGTGAAGTTAGTTCAAGCCGGTTTAGGATATACCTAAGTAGTCTGAATCGTGTAGGTCAGCTCGCGAAGTGGTAGGTGGCCGAGGTCGCGTCTATGTCAGGAGAGACAGGCGGGGCGTTGCGTTGGGTAGTCGGAGGGGGGCTTTGAAGGCTGTATGGCGTGTGAAAGAGAAGATGAGGATTCGAGTGGAGTTGGGTGCGGATGACAGGAACGTGGCACCGTCGAGGGTACGGTGCCATGAGATTTTCGAATATCCTGTGAAGATGGTTAGAAGGTGGAGTGTGGCGATGGGTAGGCTGTTGTGGAAGGTTCGTAGGGGCGAGTCTGGCGCGATTCCTAGAATGGGCGGCGCGGCGTCGTGAGATAGAAGGAGACGTCGTAAGGTAGATAAGAACGCCTCGCTGGGGCGCACCTCGATTCACAGGCGTGGGAGTCTTGTGGGCGCGACGAGCTGAGGGTGAGGTGTCCTATCTTACGTCGGTACGCGCTCATGTTAGCGGAGTTCAGAGTTCTGATAGGGCACTATGTGTCGAAAACGGCGATATGTGTGAGCCAGATTTGTTGTCGAGGTTCATCCGTCTAGTTCCTTTGCTACGATCCTAACATATATATACTAAATATGTTAATAACCTCTAGGAATTGTTCCAGTTTCCGACCATACTAACGATTAAACCTTCCACGAGAGCAGCCCGGCAACATAATCACTCACTTAGAGTACGACACTCACTATAACGACGTGTTAAGCTCTTATTTTATAGTATTTAAACGGTTCGAAATCTCCCTTTATGGCACCTCCTGCAAACCCCTCTATCAATTGCTTCGTCTCTCAAATTCTACACTAGTTCAGATTACGCCAATATAATAATAGAGGCAGGCACCCTCCACTTCGCTTTCACATTCTCCCCCATCATGTTCTACACCTTCTCCTGCCACCTTGACTTTTATAACGTTATAATAGCAAAACTTTATATTGCAGGATGCCTTTTTTTTCTTCTGAAAGTCAAGTGTTAATTAGTCTCTCTAATTCAGTTATACTGGCGAACTGACTAACTTAAGTTGAAGCTGATTTATTAAAAAAAATTGTGCCTGGAGTTTGATAGTGAAAGGATTAGAGAAAGAAAAGTTAAAATTTATCACGTAAATAGGAATAAAAAAATTGTATATCAAATGAGTCCTCATGCAATATGTAAAGGGAGACATATGGAATACATGGTAACTAGAATTTCAATATTTTATAGTTATTTTTAAGTCTACCAGCATGCCATGTGTCGTGAAGTTTAAGTTATGTCATTAAGAAGTAAGCTTTGTGTTGGCGAATAGGTATTCATAATGCAGTATTTAAAGTAAGACGTATTAGTGTGAGAATTAGGATGTATGAAACCTTTAAAGATTAAAATAAAAGATATAGGCAGTACGCTTTGATTGAAATAATGAAAAATGCAGAATAATGGCTGCAACGGGATGAAAAAGAGTGGAAAAATTGTTCTACCTTTTGGAAGAGTAATTGGAATATTATTGTTTATAGATTTGATTGAAGACGAATAAAAATTTGGACATGAAATCTTAAAATACTAATTATAATTTATTGTGTTTTACTAGAATTTAAAGCATAGGTTAACTCGGTAAAGTAAACTTAACATATATAGAAATCCTTATCATTAGATATGTTAAGCGCCAATAAATTTACTTTTGGTTCTGAGGAGGTATCCATAATATTATTGTCATTGACAGTAGAAACTATTCGTAGTAGAAGTATTGCAATGTCATAAACGAAAGTTCTCCAACTAGTAATTCTAAAATGATGAGGTTATCAATAACTATACAAGAATGTATATAAAGGAAAACAGAGCTGTCGCGCTGTTCTAGATATACTAAACTGAGATTCAGATTACAGTAATGAATATAATACAACTGGGCGAAAGGGCACAGAGTGAATGTATGTATTTTGTTTAGAGAGAATTATTGAGGTACGCTTTAGTTTCAAAGAATAAAAGACATGCAGATTTTCATAGCTACTAATTTTTGTGTTAAAGACAGAAAAAATAATTTCTTAATTCAGAGAATTCAGCTTTTTCAATTTTATTTTAATTTTGCTGCAAATATTTTGATTCTCTTCATAAATTACCTTCAGCAGTGAAAGTTTTAGGATTAATATTTCGCGATAGATTACCTGAAACTCAGAACACTAATCGAGTGTGTTAATACAATTTGGATACAGTGTCGTGTGGTGCTAGTGGAATGATTAAAGAATCATATTAGCTAGTAGTGCCCCAGAGAAACAAAACTTCAGCATACACCAGGCAGTCGGGTCATTATTGTTTTTCTAATACAGTAAAAGCATTTGTTCGCTCATGTTTTGGAAATCTTCTCAAGTTAACTATAAAATCTTGTTTTTAAACCTTTTGTTACAGAGATGAAGATGGTCGTAAATCGGCGCACAGTGAAACGGGACATGAAACAAGTAATGCAAGTGATCAAGATTCTCTCTCATCAGCAATTTTTATACGGAAGGTAGATTGTCTTCTGATTAGTGTGAGAAAAGAGATGTTGGTGATAGGTTGTGTGAGCTGCTTAAATATAAATATTATAGTATATAATGAAAGCCACAATAGACCTAAAGTGAAGATGTTAATCGATAAAGAGTATATATATGATTATATATATTATAAACGTACATTTATATAGTAAGTATAGAGACTAATAGTAATAAGTACAACACTTATGCTGGAGCTATCTATATTACTTAATTAACTTATATATGACTTTGTTTTGAAGTCAATGTATACCGGACCACCATGGCTCAGCAAAGAAGCGTCATGGACAAATCAACATCCATGGTGGGATCTGGCTAAATATACAGTGATAAGTTGTTAAATGTTCAAGAAATATATATAATAAAATCAGGTCCGGTGATATATATATATATATACATATATATTATAAGTTTATATATAATATAATATGATATTATATATGAAATAAGATTGCTTATAGCTTACTATTAAACCGTTATTACACTATACTAGTATATACGTACTATCCTTATTAAGGGTACAAGCTAGTGATAGCTATATTATAGAATCTCTAATATATATATTACTAATTTGCTACATATGCTATATAGTATAAATGAGTACGTATTATAGTAATAAATAATAATATTATGAAATATTATATAGTAAATAGTATACTATAGTATTAAATTCAATATGAAAAACAGATAGTAAATAATTAATAGTGAAAATGATAGAGTATATAAAGTAATATATATATATATAATCCAATCTCATCATCACATCATACATCATACCAATCAATCAATCTATCATATTATTTCCAAGCGTAGAGACTAGGAGGTAAGGCTGCGTAACGACGCCATATGTAGTAGACAAATATGGACGAAGTCGACAAAGAAAGCGCCAGTTTTTCCGCCCCTTTAGTACTTTTAGCGTGAGACTCGTTGCGAGGTCAAGAAAATTCCACCATAGCGAGCGTTCATTGGGACGACAACGGTAAGCCATACACTATCGCAATACTCGGATCGTCAATGGTGGGGTGTTCTCCTTGGGCCCAGTGGCCACAACATACCCCGTGACAAAACACCTCATTCGTCCTATGTGTGGCACCCAAACTAGGCGCATTCTTTCGCTCCAGGCGCTCGGTATACCTGATTTCAATCCAGCTTTTTCGCTTCATGTCTCAGCCAGTCGAGTTCCCGAAAACAATATACCACTTATACATTCCGCTTAACCAACGACCTAATCATACCAAGCCTTTCGGCACTCGAGCCATACGCTCTCGCAACATAGTGCCGAAGCTTTCATTATGTCTCGTCAGGTTACTCCTGATAGGCCTATAAGCGCACTTTCTTGCGAACGGGGTACAACTCCATAATACGGTTCATTCCTGCAATTTTATAAATTCACCATCACCCAGACTCTTTAATATATACTATAATACATATATAATATATATAAATATATATGATAGTATAGTATATATATCTATCATAATATATATATTATATACCATTATAGTATATATATATTATTAACGTATAAGTTATACTAATTTTAGGTAGCTATTATATATATATATACTATTATGAAAGGATTAAAGATGGGGGTGTGGCAGGAAAAATGGTGTTAGATATATGAGAATGGGGTGAGTGGAGGTGACCGCTACCTATTATAGCAGATGATTTGTTTTGTGTGGAGATGAAGAGAGTTTGAGAGGATGTGGTAGAGAGATTTGCAGGGTGTATAAAAGGAAGATTTGAAGTAACGTAGATAAGAGTACGGTTATGGTTGTGAGTGAGGACAGTCCGGTGTGAAGTTATGTTAAGATGGTGAGCAGCTGAACCAAGTACATCATTTTTAACTATTATATATATGTGTAGTGAAAAAGGAAAACGGATGATGCGAGTGTAGTAGGGAAACTATTGAATGGCAGTAAGTGGCTTGTGCAATCTAAATCGTAGTGAAATTTAAAGCGAGACTAAGTCTTTTGAGTGCGCTAAGATCTTACATGGGGGTATTTGTGTTTACTGCGTGAACTGAATAGTAGTGAGACTCATGGTCTGGAATAAGAGGTATTGATCTTAAGTTCAACGTGTTCAGATGGACAATCTTAGGGGCGCGTGTTAGGTGTGAAAAGATTGAAAAATGAAGAGATGCACAATATTTAGAAGTTATTGGTGTGAAGAACAGGGTAAATGAGAGAATAAATGAAAGTACGTGAGCATGGTTTGGTCATGTGGAAAGGATGAAGGAAAGTCGGTTGTTAAGCTGGTTATAGGTGTGAGTGTGTTTGGAACAGACCGGCTGGAGACCGAAGAAAAGTGATGAGCATTAAATCGAATGTCTGGAAGGAGAATTGAGTTGGCAGAAGGCGAGAAATAAAGGTGAAATAGAGAGTTTGATAAAATTAAATATTGGTATTCGTTGTGGCCACTGGTCAGGGATGAACCCTACCTTGAGGAGATGCCATAGTGAGGGTCGTCGCGGTCCGTGAACTTTAGGGTGGATTCTGACTGCGACGGATTCACTATAGTATACAGGGGTGGGATACGCTGGCTTTCTTTCGACTATGTCATATTCTCTACAACTCTTTTCCGTGCATGTCGCTCACCGTTGGAGAAAAGAAGGAGATGATGATGATTAGGATATATATATATATATTATATATATATATATTAGCTTATTATATATATAGTATATATATTACGTATATATATATAATTATATATTATTATATATATTATATAGTATAATATATATATCTATAATAGTATTATATATATATATATACTATATGAAATATAAGTATATATATATATTTTTTTTTTTTTTTTTTTTTTTTTTCGTTAAAACCCTTCTATATTTCACTACGATCTTGTAGCGATGAGTGAGTGCTTTAGAAGATTTGAAAATGGTTCGTGAGAAATTTTATTCTCCTCAAAGAGAGAAAACGTCGATTTTATTCCTTGAGGTTTTCAGACAAACACTTAGACTTTGTTTTCGTTATTCATCAGCAATGAAAGCTGTTATTCACTATTGTGATTGGATTATGACGGTTGGTTAATTTTTATTATTATTATTATTGAACATGCTTGTTATATTTTTTTTTCACTGCTTTCACTGATCAATATTTGAAGACTATTTTTCTGCACAATAAAGGTGACTGCCGTAGCACTGATTATCCATAAATAAATGTTTGAGATAAATAATAAATATAATAATGGGTTTATGTTAATTGTGCAATAGTTAAATAAATAATATTATAATGTATAAAAGTTATTTTTTAATAAACATAATTTTTAGTCACCAGAGCTACCTCCCTTTATGTTGGAACCTAATGAAGGTGGGAGAGGAGAATCTGACCCTGAAGGAGATTTGAGTCGCAGACTTCGCAACGATTCTTATATTGGGGCTATGAGCACAGAATTGCATGTACGAGCAGGATTACAGGTAACTGGATAATCATTACTTATTTAATTACTTGCATAATTTAGCTGATTCCTCCAGCCTTATATCTTCGTCAGTCTTAAAACCTGAGACAAGTTATTAATTTCATAATGAATTAATTGCTTGTGATTCCTGAAGACTAATAGTTTTTACGTATGGTGTGAATTAAATCACTAACAAATTGGTTATGATAGACACCTCGAGAGTTATGCTCTGGCTGCTCTTGCAAATTTTTATTTTGTTTCCATAATATTTTAGAATTTTGAAAGATAAAAATGGTAGAAAGAATAAAGTGAAAAAAAAAGTTTTCATTTCTTTCGTACAGTTTGAATGAACTTTTAACGGAATGATTTCAAAGTTTTAAACGTTTGATGTAAATTATTATTTATGATATCATTTCTTTACTTTTGTAGATATTCAGGGAATTCATATATTTTAATTTTTTCGGAGCATGGTTTGGGAAACACTGGCTTAAGCACTCTTGCCAAGTAAAGGTTTGTAAGTCATTTGGTCAACAGTCATCTCGCTCAGCCCAACTTACATGCTGGGCTGCCTCATCTACCACCCATTGACAATTCTTGTGTGCTAAGGTTATGCATGACGGTATGGTGTTAATGTACGTAAGTGAAACTATGGTGTGTAATAAGAGGTATAGATCTAGGGTGCAGTCTATATTCAGATCGATAATCTTAGGTCCGTGTTAGGTGTGGGAAGAGTTGATAAAATGATGAATGAGCGTGTTGGGAGCTATGTGGTGAAGAAGGGTGCGAATGAGAGAATAAATGAGAGTATATTAAGATGATTTGGTTATATGAAAAGGATGGATGATAGTCGGTTGGTTAAGCGGATGTTTAGAAGTGTGTTAGGAATTGACTGTCTGTGAGACTTTAGAAAATATGGGTTGAGTTAGTAAAAGAGTGTCTGGCTATTAACCCTAACATTGACAAGATTTCATAGAAAGGGGTCTGTTACGGTGTTGTCATGGCCTTGGGTGAATTTTTGGCTGCGAAGTGCTTGCACTTAAGGGTAGGGGGAGAGCCTTCCTTTTGACTTATGTCATAATGTTCTACTTATCTTCTGTTTCAGTGTATGTTGCACACCTGATTGGTGAAGAACAAGAAGCATTTAGAAGTGGTAGAGAGTGTGTGGATATCAAAGATCTATTCAGTGAGATAAATTATTTTGCTGCTGAGAGAGAAAGAAGAATAAATTGCATTTGGAAAGGTTTGTAGCAGATGTGTGTGAGATATGGGGTTGATGGTCAGGTTTCTGAATGGAATTGAAAGTATGTATATTGATAGTGAGGAAGCTTGTGCAGGAATAAATAGAGTGGAGAGTGAAAGGTTTAGTATTAAAATTAATATAGGAGTGAGGCGAGGATGTGTAATGTGTCAATGGTTATTTAATTTATATATAGATGGAGTGTTGAAAGAATTAAAGATATGGGTGGTTGGAGTGGATGTTAGACTAATTGAGAACGGAAGAGTGTGTAGGTCGTGCCCTGCGTATTATACGCTGATGATTTAGTTTGTGTGTGGTGAATCTGAAGAGAGCTTGAGAGGAATGGTTGAGGGGTTTAACAGGGTGTGTAAAAAGAGTGGATTGAATGTAAATGTAATGGTGGTGGGTGAGGAGAGTCTGCATTGTGAAATCATGTTGGATGGTGAGCAATTAGAACAAATATCTGAGTTTAAATACTTCGTATATAAGAAAAGAAAAATATTTTTGTTGCATTGATTTTATGGCTTAATGTTGTGTTTATTGTTGCCAGTTTTTATTCTTATTAAGAGTTGATTATGCTACTTATTCTATTGTTGAGGTCTATGATTAGGTTTATTTGGTTGTCTGTGGTTGTCTATGATTAGGTTTATTTGGTTGTCTGTTTTGTCAGAGAGAGTTTGGTTGTTTTATTTGGTTGTCTTTCAGGTGATAAATTGGGATTAAAATGATTGTGGCAGCCTTGGGAGATATATTTTTTTTTTTTTGGGATGCTTTTAGTATTGTTTAATTGTAGTGTTGGATTGCTTTATCGAGAGATGGAAAGTCAGCTAATTGTAAAGATTGTTGTTCTTGTTCTATAAATTTAACATAAGCTTGCTACTTCGCTTTCTTGTGTATGTTTTTTAAAGGATGTGTGTGTGGAGTGTTTATGTTAAATTGTAATTAATATTGGGATATTAGTGTAAGTTAAATTTGGGAGGAACCGGAGGAGGTATCGGGGGACGTGAAGTTCTGATTATGTTGGTTAATTTCTATTAATGATTTTATTGATAAATTCATTCACTAATTTATAAGTGGTTGGTGTGAATGTTAAGCCATGCAGGGCTATGGGAATTGAAGTCTCCGGCCAGTATAAAGTTATATTAAGTTAAGGGAGATAAGTCTGGGACATAATCCAAAGGGCAGATTTGAGAGGTGGTTGGTGGGATGTAGAACTTAATTAGGTTGCATGTCTTTTATTTTTATAGATTTTTACGTCTATTGATTGGTACTTGGATATTGGGTCATTGTTCAGAATTAGTTGCTTGTGATTTGTGGTGTTAATAAATTGGATATTTTTGTGTATGAGAGTGACTAGGCTATGTTTTGATGGATCCTTATCTTTTCTTAGGATTGTTTATAGTTGGGAAATTCAGAGAGGTAAGTGTCTGGTGTGAGATTAGATTCCTGTATAAGTGCTATGTGTATATTGAATTTAATTAAGGTTTTGAGAAGTTTTTTTATGTTTATTCTTTGTCATTAATATTTGATTGAAGTACAGTATGTTGAATGAATTATATGGATCAGGGTTGCGAATTTCTGTGTGCGAGTCTCTGCATTATTTGCAGGACCATGTTGAAGAATATTAATTGAGGGTTTGGAGATTTGTGCACTAAGTGAAACCAGTTAGCAAATGTTGATCAATACTGAGACTTGTCTTTGGGTGGTTGATCTATTATTACGTTTGGGGTAGATATATGCTCTGGGGCCTGGATTTAATTCTATGTCACCAGCTAATAGGGATTTGTGGCACATACACCGCTCTTACTCACTCCATGAGGGTGCAAAAAGATTGGAAAAATAGATGGATTCAGAGCCCAGACGTGTGGTACCGGGTGACGATGGGATCCACACCTCCAACAGAAAATGAGGAAGGGGGCTGCCATTTGAAGTTCTGACGATTTCCTATCCTCTGTTCTATCTTGAAAGCAGTGCGGGTTTCTTGGAGAAGAACTTGTAGTCGAACAATGCAGATGCTTGACTGTATCTCGACTATATATATAAATATATATATATATATATATATATATATATACATATATATATATATATATATATAATCTGTATTTCTATATTTATATGTATATATAACTAATTATATATATATATATATATATATATATATATATATATATATATATATATATCTACTATATATATAACTAACTACTCTATCTATATATATATATATATATATATATATATATATATATATATATATATATACATATATATATATATATACTGCTATATATATATATATATATATATATATATATATATATATATATATATATATATATATATATATATATATACTATATATATATATATTTCTGCTGCTATTTATATAACTATATATATACTGCTATATATATATACCATATATATATATATATATATATATATATATATATATATATATATATATATATATATATATATATATATATATATTGTTTTCAGAATGTCCTTCAAGTATTTGTAACTAGTGCAGCAAATGTATTTTTACTTGTTGTATCTCCAGATTATGCTCGACTTTTAGATGAACAAGTTGATTTAGCTGTAAACTTGTTCTTAATATTATCGTTACATGGTTATATGTGAATCTAGAATGGAACAGAAACTTACTAGTTGTATGTGCACGAGGTTTTAATATATATATAATATATATAATATAATATATTAGTTTATTTTTTCAAATATTCAAAATGTGAATCATTAGCATTTTCCTGGTAGAGTTTTACTCAACCCTTATGTAACAGTAGGTTTACTTTTTATTTGTTTATTATTAGGTTATTTATTTTCCTTTTACCTATTCAAGGTAGGGGTCTGATTTATTGCCTTATAAATTATGCATTGCATAATGATATTAAATGAGACCATCATTCTCTAAGCCCACAGGGTTCACACTTTCTGGAAGGAAGTCAGGAAAAAAAAAAATTGGTCAGGGAAGTCAGGGAAACGTTTTAAGATATGCTGAAAGTCCAGGAAATTCAAAAAAAGTCCGGGAAATTTTAAATTTCCAAAACACATGGCAGAAAAGAATGATCCATGGACAAAGTTGCATATTTTGATATATTTTTTTCCTTACTATAGTGTGGAATAAGAGATGTATTTGATAAGTGAATGAAAAGGATGGGGAGGAATGACGACATTCCATAATCTACTTCTATCCTGTTCTTTCTATTTTCAGTTCACTATTACCTACTGACTAACTTCCCTATTCTGTTCGTAGAGATTGTTCCAAGTTCATCCTTTCGATTGAGAGGTGATTGGTATATGGATGTGTTTTAGACTATGACTTATGTATTATTCTACATTTATATTTTTTTTTTTAGGGGTTTTATACTTTTTTTTTTTTTTTTTTGAGTTGACGAGTGATTTTGGATTTTGTGCAGTTGAAGGTATTTATTATTTATTTATAATCTTTCAAGCAAATCTAACGAACAGTGGTTGGACGTCAAACTGAACCCACAGTATATCAGGTGGTTGGGTAAAGGACCTGATAGTTCCAAGTCATACTGTAAAGTAGCAAAAGAACTTTGATCTATCTAGCATGGGACGGCGCCAAGCCGAAGTTTCACGACATTCAGGGAAACTCAATTTAATCAAAACTCAGTAGGACCAACCATCATTGAAAAACTGCTTTTAAATTTACGTGTTCTAATAACCTAAATATTAGTAAAGTGTATACTGAAAAGTATACTTGCATTCATCCTTTAAATCATACTCAACCGATTGTAAATGACCCTGAGTGTTCTATTAATAACCAACCAAAATAAGTTTATCAATCAGTTTCATCTTTTGCATTAAAAAGATGATGTTACAAAATCTGAAATACTATGGGCATTAAAGGTGAGGTGGATGATAAAATGTCTTTTAAACTCGTGTTGTGTGCAGATATAGGGAAACATTTAAATTAATGTTTTTCAGATAGCTGACCCCTTCAAATTTTAAATGAGATGACCCGATGAAATGCTCTACAATATGTGGTGGCCCATGGACTTGCTCCTATTTTTTCTAGAAAACAAAGCACAATACACTCTACTTTGCAATGAAGCTCGTTCTACTCTTGAATTAAAATTCAAAATATTTTTGGATGATGATTGTCTTTCAGACACTTGATTAGTTTTTTTCTTCTATATTACCATTACTATCAATATTATGTAGATTTGTGGCAAATTATTAAAATTAGGACTGATAGCTGATATTTTCGCATGGAAAGGAGGGTTTTCTATAAATTAAGCAATTTTAATGGAGAATCTGAAGAACATAGTCTGATTTCTGAAAGAACAGTGCACAATGCTATAAGATCTCATAAAAGTATTCATAAAGTTCCTATCACTCAAAAATGTTGACAAATATAAGAGCTGCCCATGGGAGATATGAAAAACATCTCAAAGGAGTCAAAACAGAACCAAAAAGAAGAGAGAGAATAAAAGGTTGAAAAAGAAAATTATCCATACAAGATCTATAAGCTTGAAGAGCAGAGAGAAGATATGAAACTAAGAACTGAAAGCTTTGACAGAGGAAGACGCTATAAAATCAAAAATTCAGATGCTTGAGAAGAAAAAGTTAACTAAATCTCCCATTTAGAACTTTTTGTGATCACAGTGCATTATTCACCTAGGCTATTAATGCTTAGCTTTTAATTTTATTTTTCTTTTGTATAAATAATGAAACTGTTTACTTTTGGAAAAAATAAAAGGAGTGCAAGGTGTTAGGACGGCTGTGGGAATTAAGACGAGAGATTACTAAGAATTTTTTTTTAAATTCATCCATGAAATGATGAACAGTTTCTAAATTTCAATAATTTAATATGTACATAATACAAATTACTCCTCCTCTGCTCTTCCAGGTGTACACCACGAGCCACGCCACTGCCCCCCAATATACTACTATTATTTACTGGCTAGACTCTTTACTGCATATAACCAATGTACTTATCATCACAGTTTCACTTATTACTTAGTATAGTACTCATAGTTTCAACATATACTGAAACATATGAATATAAATATAATATAATAACATAATATAAATAATATAAATATATAACACTCGCATAATTCACTCTGAAATTGGTCAACCCGGCCACTAATTAGAAAAACTGCACGCATAATTAAGACTGGTAAACTCTAGCATCTTCTTTCATCTTCCTACCTGAAGTACAAAGTACAAACAAAAACAATCATATAGCTTAATAAATTTTTTTCTCTCTCTTTCCCTTTCTCATCATTCTGGTTTTCAATTATCAGTTAAGACTGTAATAAATAATTTAATAATTTTGCAGGGAACAGCTGTTAATTGTTTTGTTTCACATTACGTCACAAACTTTGAATGGTAAGCCACACAAGCACAAAGTGGATTCCCTTGGTCGTCGATTCGCTGCTGCTTTATTTCAGGTAATAATTAGTGTAATAAAACAAACTCTCATAGTTAATCTACAATTGTTTTAGTTATATTTAAGTTAATGGCAAATTTTTATGATTTAAATCTCTCTCAGACTCTGATAGTATCCTGGATAAAAGCCAATTTAAGTGTCGTTATTTCGGGAGAATTATGGGACCAACTTTTATCTACACTTGTTTCTCTCACACATTGGGAAGAATTGGTCAAAGAGTGGGCGGTAAGTGAAAAGTTTTATCACTAAAAAATTATATATATATATATATATATATATATATATATATATATATATATATATATATATATATATATATATATATATATATATATATATATATATATACTCACTACTACTCTTCTATATATATATATATAAAGGGATATATATATATAACAGGTGGTTTTGGGGTGGCCGGAGAAAATGAGAATGAGTAGGAAGGTGATTGATTTCTGTGTGAAGAGAGGTATGTGTGTAAGTAATACTTTCTTTAAAACACAAGAGTATCCATAAGTATACTGAAGTTGGTGTAGGTAAGAGATGGTATCGAAGTGAAAGTATGATTGATTTAGTGTTGGTGAAGAAGGAAATGTTGAGATGAAGTATGTGTGTTGGATGTTAAATCAGTTGGGGAGGTTTAGGAATGGGATTATCGGATCATTATGTTGTTCTATGTAAATTAAGTTAGTGGGGGCTTGGATTGGAGGAAAGGTGACCACACGAGAAGTGATGAAGTAAGAGTGTTAAGTGAGAAGTTAAGTATTTTTAAAGATAATAAGGAGATAAGGAAGTATGTAAGAGCGCTCGCTAGTAAAACGGTTGAATATGAACAAGTTGATACTAGAACAGAAATGCAGAAATGAAATGAGGCTTGCAATTGTTAGTAGGTGCAAAGGAAGTGTGTGGATGGCTATAAAGTAGGAAGTAAGAATGTTAACAGCGAATGGTGGAATGAAAGAGGTGATGAAAGCAGTTAAAGGGTAAAAAAGAGAAGTGGTTGAATATACCTAAAAACTAAATGATGATGAGGTTTCAAAAGAAAGGTACTTAGATTTATATAAGGAGGAAAAAATACTAAAAGGTCTATACGTAGGAGAAAACAAGAGTAAATGAACAATGAGTTTGGAAGGAGGATGAATGAGGACATACAAGGAGATATAGGAAAATCTTCTGGAAGGAAGCGCAGAAAGGGAGATTGGGAAATGAGAATAGGAATCTGCTTAGAACAACTAATGGGCAAGGATGGTACTTTATGATGAAATGGATGTGAGGGAAGTGGAAAGAACACTTCGAAAATCTGCACAATATTAACAGTAATGATGATGAGGGTGTTAGAGCTGGGTATTCTTGGCCCGGGTTTTGATGGTGCAAGGAATAGGCTCATTTTAGGGATGAGAGGTTATTAACGTAAGGAGGAAGTGTTGTGGGTAGGGTGAGAAAGTTGAAGAATAGTATATCTGCAGGAAATCTGGTAAATTACTAGTGAAATGATCAAGAGCAGGGGCGGGATGGTGATTGGATTTGGAAGTTGTGTAATAAAGCTATGGAGGGTATAGTTCAAGGGGATTGGAGGAGAGGCAGTATCAGGCTGCCCTTAGCATAAGAGTAAGGGAGAAAAGGGAACTGTATGTAGAAATTATAGGGGAGATAAGTTTATTAGTGTGTAGAGGAAGGGTATATGCTGAGTATTTTGGTCGAAAGGTGCGTCAGGTGAGAGGCAGAGGGACTGATTGGTGAAGAACAAGGTGCGTTTAGAATGAGCAGAGGATGTGTGGATCAAATCTTTGCATTGTGATATAAATGATTGAGAAAATGAGGAGAAGAAAAATTAGTGTATTTAGGTTTTATGGATTTAACAGGCGTATGATAGAGTTAATAAAGAAGAGTTCCTTGGCAGGTGTTAGTGATATGAATGGTGGCAGGTAGGCTTCCGAATGGAATCAAAATATGTATGACGTGGTGAAGCGTGTGTAAGAATAAATGGTGTCAATGGTGATTGGTTTGGATTAATAGAGGAGTAAGACAGGGTTGTGTTATGTCTCCTTAGTTATTTAATTTTATTGTATATGGATGGGGTTATGAAAGAATTTGAGGTGGGGATGGCAGGAAATGGTGTTAAATTGATGGAGAAATGGAAGAGGCTGGAGGGGGTGCCATAACGGTTTGATGCAAATGATGGTGGTTTTGAGTGAGAAGCAAAAGAGAGTTTAGGAGGATTGATAGAAAAATTTCCCAGGGGTGTGTGTGAAAGGAGAGGGCTTGGTAAACGTGGATAAAGTAGGTTATGTGGTTTGTGGTGGGGACACTCCTCAGTGTGAGGGTATGTTAGATGGTGAGCAGCTAGAACAGTATCTGAGTTTAAATATTTAGGGTATATGTTGGATGAGAAGAGGGAACGGACGATGCAGAGTGTAGTAGGAAAGTTGTGAATGGCAGGAGAGGTGGCTGGTGCAATTAAATCGTTGAAAAGGGATGTACAAGGACTAAGTCTTGAGTGTGTGCTAGGGTCTTACATGAGAGCCTGTTGTACCTGTGTGTTATTGTATGGTAGTGAGACTATGGTCTGGAATAAGAGTATAGATCTAAAAGTTCAATGTGTTCAGATGGACAATCTTAGAGGTGTACTATTAGGTGTGAGAGAAGAATTGATACAGGAATCAAGTTATTAGAGAGAGGTAAGAAGTCAGAAGAAAAAGTAGAGGAGAAAAGAAATGAGGAAGTATGTTGTTGAGATGGTTTGGTCATGTGGAAAAGGATGAATATTAGTAGGTTGGTTAAGCGGATTGTATAGTGGTGAGGAGTGTGTTGGGAACCGACCGGCTGGAGACCAAGAAGAGAGAGAGAGAAAGTGGATTGAGTCAGTGAACAGATGTCTGAAGGAGAGAAATGTGAGTTTGGCAGAGGAGGCGAGAATAAAGGTGCATGATAGGAGAGAATGGCAGGGTTTGGATGGGGCATGGTGTTGGCCCACCTGGGCCAGGGGATGAACCCCTACATTGACATGGACGATCTACCATAGTGAGGGTGCATCGCACTTGGTCCCATGATGCTCTAGGGTAGATTTTCTGCTGTGACGAACTCTCACTAATTAATGGTACAGAGAGGGGAGACTGGTAAGGCTGGAGGCTTTCTTTTTGGCATTTGTCATGTTCTCCTACTGCTTTTCTTTTCCGATAGTTGTAGCGCACCACCCACTAGAAATCCCAATCTTGGGGCAAGAGGAAGGTGAAGAAAGAAAGAAAAGAATATATATATATATATATATATATATCAGTTAGATAATGAACAAGTTGAAACTGGCGAACAGCGCTTGCAAGTAAATCAGGAGAGGTTGTTAGTAGTGCAAGAAACTATGTGGATATGCTAAAGTAGGAAGTAAGAGTGTAAATCGAGTGGTGGAATGAAGGTGATGCAAGGGGTTAAAAGTAAAAAAAGAAGAAGTGGTTGAATGTGCTAAAAGCCAACGTTGTTGTTTTCAAAATAAAGATGTTTGAAGTGTTATATAAGGTGGATACAAAGGAATATAAATAAAGATGCATATGTGGGAGGAAGAAAGAGGTAAATGAAATGTAGTTTGGAAGGAGGATTAATGAAACTTACAGGGAATAGGAAACTCTTCTGGAAGGAAGCGCGAAAGGTTAAGAATAGAAAATTAAGTGGAATCTGCTTAAAATAATGGATAGGGATGGTGCTTTTTCAGGTGATGGAAATAGATATGTGAGGAGTGTGGAGGGAACACTTCAAATCTGCATAACATTGGCAGTAGTGAAGAGGTGATAGTGAATGTATATAGATTTGATTACAATATTTAGTAATTGGAAGCTGTTCAAAATAAAACTCAGGATAATAACGGTCTGCCTTCCCTCTGCCACCCATCCATTTCTACTAAGAAACAAAAATTCTACCATTAAGCCCATCTTGACATGATGGGCTGTCAATTATACAATAAAATCACTCTTAATAGATCACCCTTTGAATCAAACACTACAGCAAAACCTAAGTAACTAGAAGGTAAAAAAATCACATCATCATTATACCATTCTAACAATCTAACATATACAACAAGCTTCCTTCACTAAACATTCGCACGGTAACTCTAAGAACGATCTCGAATATCCAAATAACATCATTCTCGATGCGCGTCACAAGACATTTTTGAGCAAACTTTGGACCGCCAAACTCACACAATGCTGTCCCGGCGCAGCTGGCACCATCCCTCCCTTTAGGAATGTAATTTTAGAATCAATAAAGCATCCTCCCCCACTGACAAGGTGTTTTCCCAGACTAACAATACCCTAAGGGCATCTCTTGCTAGAACAGCCGTGACTTAACGGACACCACACACAAATTCAACACGCTTTCTGCAAGGATCTCTGGTTCAGCGCCTGCTGTGGTGGCACAATTTCTCGAGGTAGCCCGTTTCTGTGAACGGGGATCCAGGGCGACAAGGAGAATCATATTGTATGTATGTATATATATATATATATATATATATATATATATATATATATACTTTATATATATATATATATATATATATATATATATATATATATATATATATATATATAACAATTATATATATATATATATATATAACTCTTTCTTTCTATATATATATATATATATATATAAAAAATACATATATATATATATATATATATATATATATATATATATATATATATATATATATATAACTATATATATATATATATATATATATATATATATATATATATATATATATATATATATATGCTATATATACTTATATATATATATATATATATATATATTATTCATTGCAGAAAACCATGGATACCTTGACAAAAGTATTAGCGCGGCATGTTTACGACCTTGAGTTAAATAATCTTCCATTAGACCGTGTTTCAGAAAGAAGAGCTATTAAAGGAATTGCATCTAAAATAAAAGTACCTGGTTTAGAGGTATTATTTCTAGGATCGTAATCATTAGGCCAAAATGCTTTTCTCCTAATTTTGTATAATTATTTAATTATGTACAAAGCACAATTAGATGTTCTCAGATTTTTAAATAAGATAATTAAGTAAGATTTTGTTTTATACATTATCATGAACTCTTCCATTTGTTGTTGAGTAATATTGCTTACGCCTTAAAGAATATTGTCTTACTCTTTACCTGATTATATATGAAGCTTGCCACATGTATATTGGAATGTGCATTTTTGACAAGGTTTTAATTCTTTGATTTTTATTATAAATTTTGCAGTCGTCTCGGAATACACTTACAAGGGTTTGGGGTCCGAATAAGGTGACAGGGAATCCTCAGGGAGCATATGAGATATCTGGGCAGCATGGAGGTCCTTCTAGCCAAACCATGATGGCTTATCATTCTAGTAGTTCTCACGACGATATGGTGCCTCATAGACATCCTTTTGATGCTCGAACCAAGCGCAGGAGTAGCAACGGCTCAAATTCCAGTCACAAAGTTAGTGGAAGTAGTGGTCACGGGGACGGATATTATCGCAGCAACAGTGATACTCAGTCTGGTTCTCACCACCACGGGCCTTACATTCATCATAGACAACATAGTGATGGTTATTTCAGACACCATATTTATATTTCGAAAAGAAGAGTTTATAAGTGGGCGTCAGATCCAGCTATTAATAAAAAGAATTTTTATTCAGGTTAGAATCGATTATATTTAGTTTTATTTATTTATATTTTTTATATTAACCTTCTTTTATATTCTTTTTTATTTCTACTCTTTCAAGTGTGTAGCTCTAACAGCAGACCTTCAAATATGCTCATTTATTCTAGGTCGTTGGATTATTTTCGTATGGTATGAAATGTGTGTGTGTGTGTGTGTGTGTGTGTGTGTGAGCCTTGTCTCAGTCAGGCTAAAAGTGTAAGTGAGTTTAATATTATAGAAAGAGCTGAAAAGTATAAAAAAAAAGATTTCCAAAGGATTTGATTATTTCAGAGAAAAGAGGTAAGAAACTTCAGTGCTGTAATGAATCCAGACAAATTAAAATAGGTGAAAAAAATTAACATTCCCAAAAAATATTTCTGTAACTATTACTACATTCGAGGTGGCTATTATTACATTTTTGACATATATTTTACACAGTGATAGAATTATACATTTTTTAATATTAAATATATTTAGAATTAAACAATTTTTTTTAATCTAGTTATGAAAAAAAATGTTTAGTTTTAAATAAAAGATTTAACTAAGACATAGTATGAATAATTATGTACTATGATTTTGTATTCTTATGGCTAAACCAGAGAAAGTACCCTCTGGATTTGCTTTTCTATTTTAACTAAAAAACTGGTATTTATTGCACATCAGTGGATTAATGGAGAAATCTTCTCAGATTATCTTTTGTTCTGTGATATGACACTTTAAGTAGGCATTAATTAAAATTATTATTAAGAAAATAATTGATTAACTAAACAATTAATTAATTATAACATACAAAACCTAAAGGAATTACCATCATCAACTGAAAAGACATAAAAGCTTATCAAATTATTATTATTATTATTATTATTATTATTATTATTATTATTATTATTATTATTATTATTATTATTATTATTATTATTATTATTATTATTATTATTATTATTATTATTATTATTATTATTATTATTATTTTGTAAGTGTTTGTGTGTGAGTGTATTATAAAAATATTATTATTATTATTATTATTATTATTATTATTATTATTATTATTTTGTAAATAGGTGGAGATGACTTCTCTCGTTCTCCTTCACCTGCTCCCTCTTCAGATATGGATTCTTCTTCTTTAAAAGATAATCCAGTCCAGATATACATAGGAGCTGATACAGCGAGTTTGGGTATGATGTTCATTTTCATAGTTTTGGTAGTGTGAAAAATGTTAGGGTAAAATTTTCAAAATTATTAATGCATGCTTATAATAAATTGAATAATTCTTGCTTAAACTGGTAATTATAGCTTAAATTTGTTTCACTTATACTTATTACTTTTTATTTTTATAAACCGGGCATTAAAAACTAGGGTTAGTAATTTCGATAAAATAGTCTTATAATATTTCCTGTTATAAATAAGAAATACGTATGTATTGTAAATGTAAAATATTTATTTTTTTCTCTAATTTTATAGTAGAAAAATTTCTTTCAGATGCTTTCTCCGAGTGGTATATAAACAGCATTATTAATTCTAATCATTTTAATTTCTTATTCTGTACATTTAAAAAGTGGATTCGCATTACTTATGTACATTAAGATATCTTAATTGCTAAAGATATAACTTTTTATGGATCAGTAATGTTATCATTAAAATATTTGAATCATTTTAAATACCATTTTTGGTATTATTATAAATTGTAGTGGAATATAAGGGTTATTAGTTCTTCCCACATTGTATTAATCACACCTACCAAGCCCACCATTTTGGAAAAAATTCAAAAATGACCATTTTTGGGTTGAACTATTGTTGTGTGAAAAGAGTGAATAGCTATATAATGTTTAGTATTTATATTATAATTTTAAGAAAATGGTTAATTTAAAAAAAAAAAAATTAGCTTTTAATAATTTTAAAATGTTTAAAAGCTTGTTGAAAATTAACTACAAGATTTTAATTAATTATTATTTATAGACACTTTGGAAGATGGTGTTGCGACAGAGCAGCGATCCGTAATGTCAGGTGGCACAGTTCGTGGTTGGTTACCTGACGTTTCTGTTGTCTTATGGCGGAGAGTTTTAGGCCTTCTGGGA